>PVIU01004013.1:0-134114 GCA_004026605.1 Ondatra zibethicus
CATTGAGCCTACATTTCATGATCCTAGAGAAGCTAAGTAATAAGGTGAACCCAAAGAAAAACATATATAGAACCACCTGGAGACTGGAAACAGACAAGATCACCTGCCTATAGGCTCAGTGTTCTTTGTTTGTGATACATACCATATTCATACTTTTGGGTCTGGTCATTTAGTGCTATGAACTTTCCTTTTAGCAATGCTTTCATGGTGTGTCATAGGTTTGGACTTGTTGTGCCTTCATTTTCATTGAATTCAAGAAAGTATCTAATTTCTTTATTTATTTAGTCCTTGAACCAACGGTGGTTCAGTAGTTCACTGTTCAATTTCCATGAGATTGTGGGCTTTCTGAGAGTAGTATTTTTGTTAAATTTTAACTTTAATCCATTGTGATCTGATAAGACACAAGGGGTTACTCCATTTTTTTGTATCTGTGGAGGTTTGCTTTGCCACCAAGTATTTGATCAATTTTAGGGAAGGTTCCTTGAGGTGCTGAGAAGAAGGTCTATACTTTTGTGTTTGGGTGGCATGTTCTATAGATGTCTGTTATGTTCATTTGATTCATGACATCTATTAGTTCTCTTATTTCCCTTTTAAGTTTCTGTCTGGTTGAACTGTTAATTGGTGAGAATGGATGTCTCCTATCACTAGTGTTTTTGGTTTGATGTGCAATTTAAGTTTTAGTAATGTTTCTTTTACATATGTGGGTGCTCTTGTATTAGGGACATAGATGTTCAGGATTGAGCCTGCATCTTGATGAATTGTTCCTGTTATGAGTATAAAGTGTCCTTCTCCATCTTTTCTTATTGATTTTAGTTTGAAATCTATTTTGTTAGATACTAGGATAGCCTGAGTGCTGATACAATGCAGAAATATGTGGCCTACATAATATTGCTCCACATTACATCCCCTCAGCTTTGGAGCATGCTGTATTTCAGAATTCCATCCAGGTTGCTGGAGGACAGGTAGGTTTAGGGGTGGGGTGTGGCTAATGTTTTGAATGGCAGCTGGATGTGTTTGGGTTTGGGAAGATCCTAGCAGCAGGAAACTCCCAGCTGTCTAGGTCCAAAAGCCAAGTGAGCTGGGGGAGTTTCCCAGGGTTTTGTCCCATTTGGGAGGCCCTAGAGAGTGCGGCATTCTGCCATGTGGCTTTTCAATCACCTCTTAAATCTTCTCAGAATTGGAGCATGCTGGCTTTTAGAGTTCCATCTAGGTTGGAGGAGAATAGGCCTCTTTCTCTTCTAAGACAATCTTTTTTTAAAAATCCTTTTTGACTGATTCATTAGGAAGTGTATGATAACTCTGGAGGGATGTACTAGATTCCTTCGTATTGTGACAAATGCCATGAACAAAGGCAACTTGGGGAGGAAAGGGTTTAAATGAGTTTACAGTTCTACATCATAGAATTTCATAATGGTATGTCAGTGCAAACTCAAGCAAGTGGATATTTGGTGCAGAAACTGGAGCAGAGGCTGTGAAAGAATGTCACTTACTAGTTTAGCCACCATGTTTTCTCAGCCTACCTTCTGATACCACCCAGGATCGTCTGCCCAGATAGTGACACTGTGTACAATTGTCTGGCCATTTTCATATCTATCAATAATGAAGAAAATATCCTCACAGACTTAGCTAAATGTCAATATGGTGGAAGGATTTTCTCAATTATAATTCATTTTTCCAAGTTATCAATAACAGGTGTCAAGTTGGCACAAACCCAACCAAGAGAAGAGATTTGATCCAATTGCAAAAACACCTCACATTGTATTTCATCTCTTATTTCTGAAACATAACTAAATCCCTTCCTATTTTACGTGCAAACAGCTATTAGCCTTCTATCTGTGAGAAGGAGACTCAAGTTTTTCTTCTTCAGTTGATATCCATTTTTTAGTGTCTCTGTTTATAAGAATACATACATGCAGGTCACCACAGAGGACAAAATTAGTGTTGAATTCCCTGGGGTTGAATTGCAGGAAATAATTAGCAGCTCCACATAAGTGCTAGTTACTAAACTCAGGTCCTGTGGAAGATCATCAACAAATTCTAACTGCTGGTGCATCTATCAAGCCCATGTGAGATTTTTTTTCTGTCAAAACATCATATTAAAATCTTTGCACTGTATGAGTTGGAGAGATGTTTTATAGTCAAGCTTTGCTTTGATCACCAGTTCCCAAATAATTACAGTGAGATATTTTTCATATTAGTTTAGGCTTGTTCCAAGCTAACTCATAAAGCTTAAGTTAACCTGTTTATATTAGTCTCCATTGTTTCATGGTTCATTACCTTTCTCCCATACAGTACATATGAATTTCTCTGCATCTTACTGGTGAAACCCAGTTTCTTTCCCAGCTTTTCTTTTTCTATCCTGAAGTCATTTCTATCCTCTGCTGCTTAGTTGTTATTCATCTCTTTATTAAACCCATCAGAAAGTGCCTTAGAGAGGGAAAGAAGGACAGCAACATGTCTTCACACAGTGCCATTAAACATCCTACAAGAATGTTTCAGCAAGTAAAAGTGCCTGCCACCAAGCTAGCAACTTGAGATTTCCCAAGACCAACATGGTCCCAATTTGGTCTCTTTAATTTAGTCGAAAGAAATTGACTGCACAGTTTTACGCGTGCATGCACACACACTACTAAACTAATACATGTTAAAAGATCAATTCACCTCACTGAGGAATAATAACATGAAATGTTAAACATATTTAATTCACATAAGACAAGTTGGAATTGTCATGTGAAATTTCACTTTCCAAAAACACCAGAGCCAAAAACATCATTTGGAAAATCTCCCAAAACCAAATTTCTGAGGAATATTAATTTTAATATCCATCGGCCTTACATTTTCATAATAAACAATTAAGGAAACACCTTGCTAAGGTGAACCCAAATAAAAACATATATAGATCCTCCTGGAAATTGGAAGGAAACAAGATAGCCAAGTAAAAGTTGGGAGCATGGGGGTGGGGGTGGGAACAGGGGTGAGGTTGGAGGAAGGGGAAAAGCGGAAGGAAAAGGGAGAAGGGAAGGACTGGGGAGCACTTGGGGGAGTGGGAGTGTGGAGATGGAGGAAGGGTAGATACGGGAGCAGGGAATAAGATAACTACACTAAGGGAGCCATTTTAGGGTTGGCAAGAGACTTGGCTCTAGAGGGGATCCCAGGTGTCCAAGGGGATGTCCCCAGCTAGGTCCTTGGGCACTAGAGGAGAGGGTGCCTGAACTGTCCTTGTCCCATAGTCACACTGATGAATATCTTGATTATCACCATAGTAATTTCATTCAATGGATGGAGATAGAGACAGAGACCCACATTCACATCAGAGCAATGGACTGAGCCCCCAAGGTCCAGTTGAAGAACAGGAGGAGGGAGAAGATGAGCAAGGAAATCAGGACCGTCAGGCGTTGGTCCACCCATTGAGACAGTGTGCCTGATCTAATGGGAGCTCACCAAATCCAGCTGGACCGGTACTGAAAAAACATGTGATCAAACCGGACTCTCTAAATTTGGCTGCCAATGGGGACGGACTGAGAAGCCATTGATAATGGCACTGGGACCTGTCTATTCTGCATGTATTGACTTTTTGGGACCCTAGTTTACTTGGATCCACACCTTCCTAGTCCGGGATGGAGGAGGGAGGGCCTTGGCAGGGTACCTTGCCCCCTCTTAAGGATGGAGGGGGAGAGAGGAGGGTTAGTGGGGGAGTGGGAGGGGAATGAGAGAAGGGGAGGAAGTGTCAATTTTTGAATGGAAAAATAATATATATATATATAAATTAAAAACAAGAAAAACCTTGCTAGTATTTTTATTTTCTTGTGTTCCCATGTAGACAAATTTAATGGAACAGAGGAAATATAGCTTCCAACTTCTACATTCAAAATTCTTAAAATTGGAAGCCTTTTTTCTATAAAATTTTTAAAAGCGGAGCTAAGGCATAGTTACTCAACTCAAAGAGTCGTTGTATACATATCTATTCACTGTAATACAGCACTTAAAGTATGTCTGGTATCATCTAAATTGACAGTTTTTAGCATATTCTATCCCCATCAAGCACCAACTTTCGTTTTATTATTGTCACCACCCCGACACAGAAGATATTTTATATGATTTTTAAAATATAAGAAACCTCCATGACTCTTTCCTCTTTACTTCAGCACTAACCCACACATTTGCATATTATTACCTATGGAGGACCCACCCTGGCTAGTACATTAAAGCTCAGTTGTAATCTTGCACTTACCAATCAGTCTCCTAGGACTGCCTTCTGAAAATAAAATTTCCTGTTCTAATGTTTGTGTTGTTGTACAGTGCAGGATTCCTGGCGAGAACAGAAGGAAGTGAGGAAGGAGAGTGGTCAAGTAGCATGAGTCCCAGGTCCCACTGTTAATCACATGTGTCCTCCCATATCTGAGAAGACAGTGAGGGTGCTAGCACCACCATCAGGTCTCTGCAGGAGAGAGTTTGAGCAGCAGCAGGAGAAAGAATCTCCTAAGTTTAAACTGTCATTTCAGCCCACAGGAATGCTTCTTTGTGGAGGACATCAAAACAGGATTCTTCTATTTATTCTTACAATCAAAACACATAATATATGAGTTTCTTTATTTTTTCAGAATGTTCTATTCATTTACAAACACGGCTAAGGTTGAACTTGTAAGAAAATAATTCCATGTAAATCCTGAAGACAGGGCCCTGGGGTTTAAACACTGTCATCCTGTTCTCATTCTTCTTCCCTGGGCCCTAGCGCCTCTCTGTTCCTTGGGAATGGAGCCAGAGGCCATAGAAAGATGCCCCTTCCTCACTGGGACACTGGCGCAGAGGTTTCTGGGTTATTCAGAGGGGCCTGTAGCAGTTCCCAGATGCTCACGGTGGCATGAAGGCCCAGTTACACAGGTCTTAATTTGAGTCCAGAGCTGCAGGATAATTGAGCACAACGTCCTGTTTGGCAAGCTTCAGCAACATAGGATCATGGAAGAACTTTCTGAAGCTCACATCTTCACTCAGGCCCTTCCTACGCCGGAGTTTGATCATGAACTCCAGGGCCAGGTGAGGAGCTGGCTGTGGCTCCAATGGGCGGATGACAATGCTTTTGTCCAGAGGATCACCAGGTACAATCTGCCAATCATGGAAGACAGATAGGGAAAGGCCTGGCCCTGGGTATGAGTGCGGAAATCAGTCCCAAAGCCAAAAGAGTCGATGGCTGGGATGAAAGCTTTGATGGTGTAGAGAGGGGAGCCTGGTATGGGTGCATCTTGAGTCACATACCCCCTGCGCCTGGCCAGGACTGTGTAAACTGCAGACACACAGTCTGCAGGGGCCTGGACCTCTACAAAGTAGTAAGGCTCCATCAGACGAGGAATTGGCCATGAGGAAGGCAGAGTAAACCACCCTCCTTGCTCTGGGGATGATCTGGCCTTCACCCCGATGGAGGGGTTCCTGGGCAACGACTGCATCCAGGATCTTAAATTTGACATTTTGAATCATTTCATCATAGAGAGGTCCCTCCCGGGTTCCCCACTGGAAACCTTGAACAATGCTGTCCTTCACTGAGCCAAGAAGTGCCTTGTCTACCTCAGAGGGCAATGTGTCGTCCACTAGGAGATTTGGTCCTATAGCATCAGGACCAAAGGCCCAGATGGAATGAGCAGCCAGCAGATCCCAGTCATACTTTGTTTGGAAGAACTCGCCCAGCTTCTTTCTGTTCCAGGTGATCTGGACCACTTCGTTCTCAATGTCCTCAGCCAGGCCCTTCTCAAGAGGCTCGGCAATCATGGTGATCTTTTTCTTCTTATTGGGTGTTTGAGCAAAGCATTTAAGGGAAGATGTTTCTACCACTGTCTCATAGAATGTAACAACTGGGTCAGCCACCTTGATGTCGATCTCTGAGTACAACTTCTGCAGGTCGTGCATCACACAGTCCAGGTAGAGCTCCCCAGTGCCGAGGATCACATGCTCGCCAGACTCTTCCACCTTGGAGGTGAGCGACGGATAGCTCTTGTTGACCTTCTGCAGACCGTCAAGCATTTTGGGCAGCTCTGAGGGGTTGACTGGCTCCACAGCAATCTTGATAACAGATGCGGTATTGAATTTCAAAGGCCGGAAAATCTGAGCCTCCTCGTTGCCTCGGGGTTCAGTTATGGTTGCTGTCTTCCCAATCGGCTGATCAATACCTTCAATCAGAACCCAGTTGCCAGGAGGAACACAATCCACCTCAATTTGGTACCTGGCGATGGAGATCCAAAGGCGGCCCACGGTACAGATCTGGGAATCTTCCTCATTTTTCAGAGTGCAGTTCTCCCCCAGCACCTTCACAGGCTGCCCAGCATGGATGGTGCCACTTAGCACCCGACCAAAGGCATGAAACTGAACTCCGTCATCTGTGCTGTACATCTTAGTAGTGTGGCACATCAGGGGACCATCTGGGTCACAGTCACTCATGGCCTCGCCAAGGTGGGAGTCCATGCCTCCAGTGTAGGTGGACTCGATCTTGGGTTTGGCGCCCACCTTTGGAGATGGAATGTGCTGCACATACATGTCCACAAAGCCTGTGAACTCGCCAAAGAACTTTTTGCAGACCAGCCTGAGCAGAGGGCGGATGTTCAGTTTTAGCTCCTCCTTGGTCAGGTGGATGCCAAGTTCGTCCAGGGTCCTTGGCAGGCTGGTTTCCACATGACCCACCACCTGTGCAAGGATCTTGTAAAGGGGCTCCAAGATAAACTCCACAAAGCTTCTCTGGGAGCTGCCTGTTGGAGCCTTTTTTTGTGAACTTTCTTGTTTTGGGATTGAAGTAGATGTCACCCCAGAGTCTTTTAGTAAATTCCTGGTAATTAATGTCTCCAAAGTTGTCAGCATAGATCTTGGCAAAGGAGCCCAGTGTGAAGCAGATGCTGTACTGGGAGCTGGAGAAGCAGACGTTGCCCAGGAACAGGGAAAGGATCAGGTTCTCTTCGGTGGAATACATGCTTATTAATCCATTGACCTCATCCACAATGTGTCGAAGTTTGTAATAAGCATCTGTTGGGGGCAGTTTCAGCACCAAGATCAGCCGGTCGGTTTTGTTGATTCACACGGTGACTGCTAACCTGTCCTGCACTGCGTGCTTGATCCGCTGCTCTGTATTCAGCATCATGCCCTCAGCAGCATCAACGAAAAGGACCACTCCATCAGAGATTCGCAAGCCAGCTGTGACGTCATCAGAAAAATTCACATGTCCTAGTGTGTCCATGATGTTGAAGAAGTAAGATTTCCCTTTGGTATCCGGCAGGAACACCATCACAGGAGTGCTCTTGATGCCAAAACCTCTCTCTTGCTCTGTGAAGATGATGCCAGTGTAGCACAGATCTTGGTCATAGCGCTTTCTGATTTCCAGATGCGTCTGCTCTATTAAACAATCTACAAAACACGTCTTGCCATAGTGGAGATGGCCGCAAAGGGTCACGTTTCGGATGAGCTCTGAGTTGTCCATCAGATCTGCTAAGAAATCCATCTCATACACCATGACAGATAATGTCTGCTCCATCAGAGTGAACTTGGTTTTCACTGGCTTTATAATGGGCTCTGTGAGAGGCTGGGTGTCTTCCTCCTGAATTATCGTCTCCACCTCAGGGCCGCACACCTCCTCGGCGGTGGGGTAGGACTTCTTGTCCTCATGCAGCACCACCTCCATCCCAGGGTGGTCATCATCGTGCTCTCCCACGTCATCCAACTCATCAAGATCTTTTGTCTCTCTTCCCAGTTCATCATCATCTTCATCAGAATCAAGCTCTGGTCCAATATAATTCCCAAATTCATCATACAAGTCAATATTCATGATACTGCCTCCTGCTTAGCAGAGCGCCACCTGAGCCTGCGCTTCCTGGATATGAGTTTCTTGAGTGTGTAATATTGATCATCAAAACAAGTTCCCTAGGTGGGAAGAATGCAGAATATTTACCTATAAACACTTGATTGCATTTAGACAGGAGGAAAGGAAAGGAAGCTTCATAACTAGTGCACAGTGTGTTAACTATAAACAGTTATTACTTATAACTGATCCCGATAATTTAGAAGAGAGACTGCCATTTTTTTACCATTGAGAACTAAGAATAGATCAATACAAATTATGTAATCGATAAAATGAAGAGTGCCTCAGAAATGTTATATAAATAATACCAATAGATGTGTGGGTGAAAAAAAGATAAAAGAGATGAAAAATATATAGATCAATAAAATCAATAAAAAATGAAAAAAGTAATCTGCTGATTTTTTTAGGCTTGGGGCATGTGGAGCATACCCAGGGACTGTCTTCCACAAGAAACTTTTCTTATCTGGGTCTAGGATGACAATGAATTCACTTCTACCTACCTATAGAGAACAAATGCACTCCATATTATTGTTGTCCATATGAATATTCTAAGCACCTATGTAATGCATCAGAGAATGTGAAAGTCAGTATGCAGTTGGTATGAGTTATAAGGACACTTAATGGAAAAGGGAGAAATTGAAAATAAAATTTATAGTGTGTAATTGGTCACACTCCACATAAATTAGAATTTTAGGGGTTGTATTTTAGGTGGATCAACAGGGAAGAACATTTCTTGTTCTTGCAGAGGACCAAGGTTCAGTTCCACCATACACATGGTGACTTGAAACCAAACAAGTTCCAGGGTATCCTACAAAACTCTTCTATGGGTATAATCACACATGTGTAGCACATGCAGATATAGCAGCCACATATATTAAAAAAAATTTAAAACCTTAATTAGAATTTTCTTTTTTAATTGTATTTATTTAAAAAGAAAAAAATCTTTGTTCATTTTACATACCAATCCCAGTTCCTACTCCCTCCTTTCCCTTCACTTACCACCCCTACCCCACCTCCATCCACTCCTCAAAAAAGGTAAAGCCCATTGCTTTGGGGAAAGTCCAAGACCCTCCCTACCATATCTAGGCTGATCAAGTAATAGTCAGCACAGTATTTAAATGAAAAGCATTTTCATATCAAAAGCATTTTTCTTATTTTTAAAAATGCTAAGAAGAAACAAACTCTCTTTTTTCATTTTCCATACCAATCCAAGTTCCCACTTCCTCCCGTCCTCCCCTTCTCTCCACTACTCCTTCACCCCACCTCCATCCACTTCTCAGAAAGCATAAGGTACTTTACTTTGGGGAAGGTGAAGGTCCTTCCTGCTACATCTAGGCTGAACAAGGTACCCATCCAAAGAGAATAGGTTCCCAAAAAGCCAGTACAAGCAGTAGGGATAAATCCTGGTGCCCCTGCCAATGGCCCTTCAGTCTTCCCCAGCTGTGCAACTGCCAACCACATTCAGAGGAACAAGTTTGGTCCTATGCTTGTTCCTTCCAAGGAAGGACTTTTGTTTTTCTAGACAGTGTTTCTCTGTGTCACAGTCCTAGCTGTCCTGGAACTATCTCTTGTAGACCAGGTGAGACTCAAACTCACAGAGATCCACCTGACTCTGCCTCCAGAGTGCTGGAATTAAAGGCATGCACCACCACTACCTGGCTTCAAAAGTATTTTTTCAAGGCAATTGCTGTCAAGTGTGAAATAAATTATCATTTGAATAAACTCTTTATTTGCAAATATGACCCTGTTGCTTAATTAAAACAGATGTATATCATGCCAGTACATGAAATTCATCAGTAATAATGGACAGAATTAGGGAATTGTGCATTCTTTTTAATCTCTATTTTAGTCTCTTTGATGGATGCCTTGAAGAAAATACTATTACCATACACTTCAGGGTCATACTAGTCATTGATTTTAAGGTTAGTCATTTTCTTAATATTTCCACATACCTATTCTTTCTAATACATCTCCTCTGTCCATCATGATTATCAGGTACTGAGTGGATGTCAATTTAACCCTGCCTGATTTCTATCACCTACAGAATGGTTGTCTGTTCTTGTAAAACCCCACCATTTTCCCCCATAAATCTCACACTGAGGCCATCATATCATTGACATATACACTCTGAATCCCATTATGATTCTAAATTCCCATGTGTGGTTTCTAGCTTTACTGTCTTGCATGCTTCACTCAACACATAGCTGGTATCACTCTGCCATAAAACTAAACTAAAAGACATATCCCATCAGTATCTGGAAGATTTGGTGCTCACAGTATTTCCAAGTTTAGGAACCATTGTACATTCAAGGACAACGAATGAAAATTTTGAGAGAAACTCATATTTTTAAAGACAATAACTTGTGTTAAGAGGAGTCAGTTTAAAAATCAAAAGACTCAGAGGAACATTCAGTATAGATATAATCCCAGATATAATTCCTGATTTATATGCACAGATGGAAGGGGAGAAACTCCATGACCTTGGATACTCTTGATATGAGTAATTTTTGTATAGTTGAGTGGTCATAAATAAGTAAAATTATTTTGTTTACCCAAAAGGATGTTTTAGATATAAGAAATTCTGGTCTTCCTAACAAACTACATCTTCAAGTAGTATTCCATTAATCTTGTGAGAATCATAGTGGGCAGGAAACTGCATGGCGAGTTGTGGAGCTCAATGGATACATCAACACAACACTCCAATACCCAAGGCTCAGGAAACATTTCTGGAAATGCTGGTGAAGAGATTGTGCAAACCATAAGATCACAGAGTCTGTTGTGAGATTTTTGTCTCCTAGTAACTTCAGGAGAAATACATGTAAAGTATCACCAACATTATTAACCAAATAAGCACAATAGGGAAGACACCAAGAACATGCCAAACTGGATAAAGAAAAGTCCAAAAGGCCCCAGTTCTTCACAAAGAATTAAAGATATCCAAATAATGCTGGGAGTAGGAGAGTTACTACTCCCCAGGAAAGAGCATACAAATTGATTTCCCATGGCCAAATGATCATCCCTGAAAACATACATACAAGTAAAATTAAATAGATTTAACAGTTTGTGTTTAGGGATATTTAATATCCACAAGTACATATATATATAAAATGATAAAGTGATGAAAAAATAGAACATGGATTTAAAAAAAGAGTGAAGAGGGGTGTTGGGAGGAGTTAAAGAAAGGAAAGGGAGCGATAAATGCCTTACTTAAAATACAATTTCATATGTAAATAGAAAAAAAGCACCTTGGATCATTAATATCTAAAATTACCTATAAAAGGACCCTGCAATGATTTATGTGCTTTCTAGAATTGTACCATGTCTGACAGCCCCTGCCATCAAGGGTAGCATAACAAGGAAATTCTTCATCATATAAAACAGGAAACAAAATAAATTCAAGTAATAGACCAGTGCTATTCTTTTTTGTCCAAAGATGAGTTCTTTCCCTATAAATAAACATATACTGCCCCTCTGATCTGAGACATAAGACAACCACAGTCCTATAATGAATCTCTTGGGCAGTCCTGTGGCTCTGCCCCACTATTGCTGATTTGCATGTGCCCAGAGCACAGCCCACTGTACCAATAATTTCTTCATAGACAGGACACACCTTGTGTTGGACTCAGCCTCAGACCCATCACATACAGACATGATGATCCCCACTCCTCTCCTGGGGTTGCTACTGCTCTGGCTTTCAGGTAAGGAAGACAGCATTAGAAATCTATTCATCTGAGTGTGGTCAGTCCTTCATTGTCTCTGTGAAAGTTTTGTTAATATAATTGTGTAAGAAATTTGTTTTCAATTTTCAACTTCAGGTGCCAGATGCGACATTCAGATGACCCAGTCTCCAGCCTCCCTGTATGCATCTCTGGGAGATAGTATCACCATGACATGCCAGGCCAGTGAAAACATTTACAGTAGTTTAGCATGGTATCAGCAGAAACCAGGGAAACCTCCCAAGCTCCTGATTTTTGGGGCAAACGGCTTGGCAGATGGGGTCCCAATGAGGTTCAGTGGCAGAGGATCTGGCACACAGTTTTCTCTAAAGATCAGCAACCTACAGTCTGAAGATGCTACAACATATTACTGTCAACAGGGTCTCAGTTTCCCTCACACTGTGATTCAAGTCATGACATAAACCACCCAGGGAAACAGAAGTGAAAGCCCAGGCTGCCCAAGTTGTTCCTTCTTGGGTCTCCAGTTGCTGAGACTGTTTTTTCTTTTCTGAGTTATTAAGGTCAATGTTATGTTTTGTGCAGGCATCAGAGGAATTTTTCTATGACATAAATCTCTGTCCTCTTTCCAAACATAAGCACTAAAATCATAGGTTTTCTTTTCATTACCTCCATGAAAAAAAGAAAAAGAAAATATTTTCCTGAGTTAACAGAGATATGTGAATACCTAAAATTCGTTCAATAGAGATGTTAACACACACACACATGAGGCAGGTAGATATATGTGTAATTTAGCACACATGTTCCCCACTAGGTATTATTTATAAGCACATTTCTCTCCAAATAAAACAGTTATCAACTAGAAGTATGATTTCAAAAATTTCATTTGCAACACTCTCTAAACAAAGAAGGCAGTTCATTCTAACCATAGCTTCATAGAGGCCTCTAGAATGGCCAAGTACATCTAGAAAGAGAGAACAAGGCAAGAATAGTTAGCCAATTTATCCTACAACTGACTTTGTGTAGTAAAGATAAAATTTGAAAGTAAAATTTATGCCTTTGCAATGCTGAAACATACGTGGGCAGGCTGCTTGTGGTGGTTTTGTTGAACTTGTCTATATTGGGTTTCACGGTCTCTTCCTCAAGAGTGCACCAGATCTCATTACAGATGGTTGTTAGTCATGTTGTGGTTGCTGAAAATTGAACTCAGGACCTTGGGAATAGCAGGCCATGCTCTAAACTGCTGAGCTATCTTTCCATTTTATAAAAAAAATGCCTTATATACTGTCCTATTAACATGCATGGTATATCATACATCTTATTACAATCAAATGCATCCGGGAAAAAAGATATTAAAATTTAACAAAGCAATTCAACAGAAACAGACAACCACATGCATCAGATTTTTCAACAACCAATACCACCTCCTTCTGGATAAATTATCTATTGAGCAAATTTTATACCATCTCTGCTGTCCTATGTCAGTGTTTTTCTCTTGTACTTCATTTTGATTATGAATAGAATACATGCTATCTGTACTTCTTCTTAGGTTCTAAGACACCAAGAACCTAGGAGCCACAGGTACAGACAAATCACAGGAACATGAGTGAGGGCAGTGGGAAGGAATAAACAAGGATCAAGGCAAAACGGTATTTGCTGCTTCCTGAATTTTGAAATGTGAAATAAACAAGTATTCTATTCGTGCTTGGGAGGATGCAAAGAGGTGGTATTTTACCAATGACATGATACAATTATATTGAGTCTGTGAGGTAGAGAGAAAAGTTAGCATGAGTCAACAAACTGTAGCTTTTCAATCCAGATGTTTCCTTCCTTCCTTCCATGTTTCTAAGATATGGAGACTTTTTTGGAGTGTCTATAAATATATAGTCCAGTATTTTCATCATTTCCTACCTTTTCCCACTTCAAGATCTTTCATGTCTTTGCACCATTTCCTTCAAAATTCAGCAGATTGCAGTTGACTTACACAGTCCACTGAAGGTGTAAGACATAAAACAATCTCATACCAGTATGAAATTGTAATTAATAAAATGGTTATTTATTTAAAGGGAAAAACTTACAGATCACCATCCCAGACAACAGTCCTCTGTGCAATCAGGAATGAAGTCTAACAGCCGGAGGCCGGAAGCAAGAGAGATAGCACACAGCTGCTGCTGCTTTTTTTAAAACTAAAGAGACCACGCTGGTAAAGGCTGGTACCTTAGAGGCTATTGGCTGAAGGAGCGGAAGTAGCTCCCGCAGCACCTCCTCCTTTTGTTTAAGTAAGAGAATTCCAAACCCAATACAAAACAATATACATTAGGAACAGATATCAAGTATAAGATTAGAATTACAATCAGCATAAACAATAATAAGCAAGGAACATATGCTAAATGTTTTAATAAACATTCTATCCTAAGGAGTCTAAGTCTTGTGTTGGAGATGGCTTGGTTAGATCATAAGAGGATGGTAACTATGATTATCTAATCTTCAACCCTATTGAAGGCCTGAGAAGGGAGATAATATTACTTGAGCAGGCAGGAAGTACAAACAAGTAGCTTCCAATGCAAGCTATATATGACAGAAACAATTAGCTACCTGAGCAATCACCCAAAGTCTCATTTTGCAACACAGAAGCAATCAACTTTGGCTATGGCCTAGAATAACTGACAGACCATTTTCAAAGGCAAGAAATGTTTCAAAACCGTCTTACCCTGTCTTGGCAAGATTTGACAGTCTGGTTTATCCATTTCTGGATACTATATCTTGTCAGTGGTTAAGGCATGGACATTTCTTTGCCCAAAGGCCAGTTTTTGCCAAGAAGAAGACAGGCTCCAAGTGGAGTGTCTTTGGTGCTCAACATTCTCTCGGGAATATATCAGTGCTGCCAGGAGAAATTATGTCTCATGTCAACAAAACCCTAAGTTATTTAAATGCCATGTTCCACAAATCCTTGAAGTGGTTGAAGATTATCTATCTATACAGAATATAATATCTATGTATCTAAAGAACCTAATTAGTCTATCTATAAGTATGACAAACATAGATTACTATTGATCTATAATTCTTAATACCTATCCAACTTAAAGACTAAGATAATAAACAACTGTGCAATAAGTGAGGACAATGATCTCGAAATGTAAACAATGTATAAGTATTTTGATCAGAGGCAGAAATGTACACTGCAATATGGTAAATATATATATGTATCAATACATAAAAATGTTTTAAACAGAGGTAGAAGCATGAATGCATACAATATACAATAAAATTTAACTTTGTGTCAATATACAAGAATCTATACCAATGTAATTGTCTGTAAACAATAACTCACAAATACCAATCTATTATCCCATCATCCAATTTTCCCTCTTTTTCTTTCAAAAAGGTCCCTGAGCTTATAAAATTCCTCCCCCAACCCTCAACCATATACCAATTATAATCAACCCCTAAAATGATGTCCCTAAGTGTGAGGACAAACTATGATGCAAACAGCTTGGCAAATGGGGTCCCAACAAGGTTCAGCAGCAGTAGATTTGGCACATAGTATTCTCTCAGGATCAGTGGCCTGCAGTTTGAAGATGTTGCAAGTTATTAATATCAACAGCTTAGCAGTTTCTCACACACAGAGATTCAAGTCATGACATAAATCACCCAGGAAAACAGAAGTGAGAGCCCAGGCTGGCCAAATTGTTCTTACTTGGGTCTTCAGCTGCTGATTTGTTTTTCTTTTCTGAGTTATTAAGGTCAATGTGATGTTTTGTGCAGGGGCCAAAGGAATTTTTCTATGACATAAATCTCTGTCCTCTCTCCAAACACGAGCACGAAAATCACAGGTCTTCTTTTCATTACCTCCATGAAAATAGAAAAAAAAAAACTTTCCTGAGTAACAGAAAAATATGAACAGCTAAAACTCATGCAATAGAGATGTTAACAAATGCATACACACACATATATACACAATCATAAACATACAAGCACATGCAGCTGGGACAATCTTTGCAATGATATTATTGTCTAATTGTGGTAAATCAAACTATGTTAAAATCACAAGGATTAACACTGAACAAAACAGTTCATTAGAAACAGACAACCATATGCATCAGACTTTTCAGCAACCAATACCACCTCCTTCTGGATAAATTATCTATTGAGCAAATCTTATGCAGGCTCTGTTACTCTATGTCAGTGTTTTTCTCCTGTGCTTCATTTTGATTATGAATAGAATCTATTCCTGCTTTACTATATGTGTGTGCTTCTTCATTTCTTTGAACAAGACACCAAGAACCTAAGAGCCACAGGTACAAACAAATCACAGGAAACATGAGTGAGGGCAGTGGGAAGAAGTAAGCAAGGATCAACGCAAAGCAGTACTTGCTGCTTCCAGAATTTTAAAATTTGAAATTTGAAAAAAAAAAGTATTCTATTTGAGCTTAGGAGGATGAAAAGAGGTGGTATTTTACCAGTGACATGATACAATTATAATGAGTCTGTAAGGTAGAGGGAAAAGTCAACATGAATCAGCAAACTGTAGATTTTCAATCTAGATGTTTCCTTCCTAAATGTTTCGAAGATGTGGAAACTTTTTTTTTTGGAGTGTCTATAAATATATACTGCAATATTTTCATTATTTCCTACCTCTTCCCACTCCAAGATCTTGCATGTCTTTCCACCACTTCCTTCAAAATTCATGATGTGTGCTTCAATTGTTATTGTTACACATGTATGCACATGTGTACAAAAACATAATCAAGATATATATATATATATATATATATATATATATATATATATATATATATATATATATATATATGCTTCAGAAGATGCCCATGGTCATATCAGTGAAGCAATAGATGGCAGTTGACTTCTGGCTGTCAGTCCACCAGGAAGAAAATCCATGATGGGAGAATTTTGGATAGGAAAGAACTTGAGACCACAGAGTTCAGAATGGATTTTGCTTCTGCCATGCATTTACATGTTTGCTGCTGCTATCTTTCTCTGGTTACTGGCATGGTGTGAATGGGAGTGAAGAGATCCTCACTGCCTGTAATGTAGTATTATACCTCTTGGAAACATCTCATTCTCTTGGAAATCAAGAATGAGAGAACTAGAATGGAAACATTAAGAGTTAATTTAGAGTTTTAAGGAAAACCATCAAGAATTAGAGAATTATTGGGAGTAAAATTTGAGGCACACCAACTTCCATGGAACCTCAAGGAAGCCTCAGTTTGTAGACTGTGTCTTATAGACTGGAGATTGCTCTTGTTAGTGTTGCATGTGTTCTTACCTTTTCTACTCATCTTTTCCTCTAATAGGCGTGGTTAGCACTGTCTGAGATTCTGTTGGATAATCTTCTAGGTACCAGTGAATCCAAAGCTCAGATGGTTGTTCCTCGTGGTACAGTCAGTTCCACAGTTCTAGTTACCCCATTGGTTACTCCGTGTTCCTGGAAATAGCTCAGTGCTCCAGTGCTTTGCTTTGCTCTGCTCCTTGGAGTTTGCTGCCTCAGGTCTATTTTGGCCTAGGTTACCAGCTCTGGCCTATTTCTGTAAATCCTGGTCTCTATTGTTTCTGGCAGAAGACCCTGGCTAGGTGTTTTCCTACAAAGGTTTCTGGTTCTGGTCTACTGCTTCAGAGTTCCCAAGCTCGGGTGAGCCCAGAACTGCAGAGTCCTGGCTCAGGCTTACTCCCTCAGAGGTCCCAGACTCAAGCTCATACCCACAAAGGGTCCAAGTTTCTGCCTATTCCCTTTGATGTCCCATACTGATTCCTAGACCCACAGAGGTTCTAGTTCAGGCCTACATCCTCTGAGATTCCAGACTCACACCTGGAACTACACAGATCTCTGGTTCCTGCCTACTCCCTCAGAGGTCCCAGATTTATGACCAGACTGGCAGAGGTCCTGGCTCAGGCCTTGTTACTGGGAGATCCTAGACTCACACCTGACCAACAGGGGTCCTGGATTAGGTCTACTCCCTTGAAGGTCCCAGATTCATGTCCAGATTCTCAGTCGTCTCTGGCTCTGGCTCACTTGCTCAGTGGTTACTCCCTTTTACCTGTTCCGGTGGAGAAGTGGAGATTGCTTACTTTGGATCAGGTCACTGGCTCAGTCTTAGTCTTCCAGTGTCCCAGGACTGTATTGGCTTCTGGCTTCTGCTCCTGTGGAGCTTGCTTCCTCAGGCCCATTTTGTCCTAGGTAGCTGGTTCAGTCCCACTCTTCTTCAGGTGGAGATCACTGACTCTGGATCAGGTCTTGTTGTTTCTTCTGAATATTGTAAATGATGAAATTATTTTCCATCTATTTATACTCCTTTTTTCACCCATTTCTTATGACAGAATCTAGTGGGGGAAATTGTGCTATCCCAGTCTTCAGCATCCCTGGCAGCTTCTCAACAAGAGTTCACCATCACATGTAGAGCCAGCTCAAGTGTAAGCACAAGTTACTCGCATGGACACCAGCAGAAGCCAGGAGACCCTCTTAAACTCCTCATTTATAGATTATTCAACTTGGTTGCTGAAGTTCTAGCTAACTTGAATGACAGTGGGTCTGGGAACTCTTACTGTCTCACAATCAGCAGTATGGAGAAAGATTTGCTGCTATCAACAAGGTAATATTTACCCACCCTCAATGATACATACTGAAGCAAAACATTTTCCACTATCATCAAGGGTCTGAATAATAAAAAACATAATCTCCCAATATTCTGCATTTGACTATATTTCATTCAACTGAACTCATTTCCTCTATCAGAGACAGAAAAAGTAGCAGTGTTTTCCACTTTTTTTCACATCTTATTTCCAGAATAGTTTCCATATTAGCTATGAACTATTAAGAAAGAAAAGAAGCTTGTTCCAAAGGTAGACAATCATCATAGAGAGTGGCCTTATTTCTGTGTTAATTGTAACAGATTGAGAATATCTCCATGCCTTTTCCTTTGAATAAGATTGAAAATATTATAATAATATTTATTTTTCACAGTGTATATATGATGGCCTTTTGTATCAACTTTACACAAATTAGAGTCATTTGAGAAGAGGAAGGTACATTTAGGAAAATTTTCCTAAAACATTGGCCCATTGTATATTTCCTTGAAAGATATTTGAATGTGGAAGGGTCTAGCTTAAAAAGTATGGTACTGTCCTTGGAATGATGGTGGTCCTGTGTGGCATAAGAAAGCAAGTTGATTCTTTTTTTGTTTCACCAATCCTGCACATACAAAGCCCGCCCTTTTGTCTGTGAGGTCCTTGGCCAGCAAGTAGCCCTGCTCCTGTAACAGGAGATCCATCTGGAGGGCTAAGTGTGTGCCAATTCGGCCATCCAGACACCCCAAGAATGGAGTACAGGCACCCTCCAATCCCCTAAACTTTCTGGGCATTCAGCCGGGCTTCTCACCAGCTACTGGCTTTCTCTATTTATCCCATCGCAGCTTGCCCCCAAGCATCCCTTTCCATCTGTGGTGTCCTAGTATCCCCCAACTCAGCCTGCTTCAGGGCTGAGGGTCTGGGGACACAGTGGTGAGTGCTACTGCTGCAGGGGTTCTTTGTTCCTCCAAGCCTGTACCTACCAAGCCTGCCCTTTTGTCTGTGAGGTCCTTGGCCAGCAATTGGCCTTGCTCCTGTACCAGGAGATCCATCCGGAGAGGTAAATGTGTGCCAGCCCAGCCAGCCAGATGCCCCAGGAATGGAGTACAGGCACCCTCCAATCCCCTAAACATTCCGGGCCATTCAGCAGGGTGTCTCCCTGTCTACTGGCTTTCTCTAGTTTCCCCATCCCATCTTGCCCCTAAGCACTCCTTTCCATCTGCAGGGTCCTTAGATAGACCTCCACAGCCTACTTCTGGGTGGAGGGGATCTGAGAGACAACTCAAGTGCTGAGGGAACCTAAGAGAAGGCAGACCAAGCAAACCCCCCAGGAACACAGTTAGCCACAGCAAAGACTGGACCAAGATGCCAAGACTCTCCTGACCACATTTGAAGGAAGAGATGGGCAAATGCCAAGGCAAGAATTCCTCCAACAACCTGAAAAGCAATATGATAACACCAGAATCCAGTGAACATGCAACAGGAAGACTTGAAGACCCTAATCCAGAAGAACTAGAAGAAATTGACTTTAAATGCAACATTATGAAAGTGATAGAGACCATTAAACAGGATGTGAAAAACTACCTTAAAGAAATGGATGAGAAGACTAACAAATGCTAGAAGAAATGAATAAATCCCTCTAAGATACCAAAGAAAATCAAGAAAAAGCAATCAAACAGGTAATGGGAACAGTTCAAGACTTGAAAATTGATGGAGGTAATGAAGAAAACACAAATCAAGGGATGGCTGGATATGGAAAATCTAGGTAAATGAACAGGAACTACAGAGACAAGTATAACCAACAGGATACAAGAAACAGAAGAAAGACTCTCAGGTGCTGGAGATACTATAGAGGAAATAGACTCATTGATCAAAGAACACAGCAAATCCAACAAATTCTTAACACAAACATCCAGGAAATCTGGGACACTATGAAAAGACCAAACCTAAGAATAACAAGGGTAGAAGGAAAAGAATTACAGCTCAAAGGCCCAGAAAATATATTCAACAAAATTATAGAAGAAAACGTTCCCAACCTAAAGAAGGCTATTCCTATGAAGGTACAAGAAACATACAGAACACCAAATAGACTGGATCAAAAAAACCCATCCCCTCACCATGTAATAATCAAAACACAAAATATACAGAATAAAGAAAAAATATGAAGAGCTGCAAAGGAAAAAGATTAAGTAACATATAAAAGTAAACCTATCAGAATTACACCTGACTTCTCTAAAAAAAAAAAAGCCATGAAAGCCAGAAGGTCTTGGATAGATGTGCTGCAGACACTAAGAGACCATGAATGCAAGCCCAGACTACTATACCCAGCAAAGCTTTCAATCACCATCGATGGAGAAAACAAGATATTCCAGGACAAAAACATATTTAAACATTATGTAGCCACAAACCCAGCCTTACAGAAAGTACTAGAAGGAAAACCTCAACCCAAGGAAGCCAACAACACCCATAATAACATAGACATCTAACAACCCTACAACAGCACAACTCAAAGAAGGGAAACACACACCTCTACCACCAAAAAAAAAAATAACCGGAGTTAACAACAACTGGTCATTAATATCACTTAATATCAATGGACTCAATTCTCCTATAAAAAGGCACAGGATAAGAGAATGGATATGAAAACAGGATCCAACATTCTGCTATTTACAAGAAACACACCTCAACCACAAAGACAGACATTACCTCAGAGTAAAGGGTTGGGAAAAGGTTTTCAATCAAATGGAAATAATAAACAAGTGGGTGTGGCTATCCTAATATTGAAAAAAATTGACTTCAAACTAAAATCAATCAGAAGAGATAGAGAAGGACACTCTATACTCATAACAGGAACATCAGGATGAAGTCTCAATCCTGAGTAACTATGCCCCTAATATAAAAGCACCCACATATGTAAAAGAAACAACACTAGAACTCAAAGCACACATCAAACCCCACACACTAATAGTAGGAGATTTCAACACTCCTTTTTCACCAATGGACATGTCAACAAGGCAGAAACTTAACAAAGAAATAAGAGAACTAACAGAGGTAATGAATCAAATGTACGTAACAGATATCTATAGAACATTCCACCCAAATAGGAAAGAATACACTTTCTTCTCAGTATTTCATGGAACCTTCTCAAAAATTGATCACATACTCAGTAACAAAGCAAACATCCACAAATACAAAATAATTTTAGTAACCACCTCTGTCTTATCAGATCACCATGGAGTAAAATTAGAATTTAACAAGAATTCTACCCCCAGAAAGGCTACAAACTCAGAGAAACTGAACAGTCAACTACTGAATCACCCCTGGGTCAAGGAAGAAATTAAGAAAGAATTAAAGTCTTCCTTGAATTCAATGAAAATAAAGAGACAACATACCCAAACCTGTGAGACACTATGAAAGCAGTGCTAAGAGGACAGTTCATAGAACTAAGTGCCCACATTAAAAAAAAAAAAAAATGGAGAAAGCTCACATTAGGGACTTAACAGCACAGCTGAAAGTTCTAGGGAAAAAAAAGAAGCAGACTCACCCAGGAGGAGTAGAAGACTGGAATTAATCAATCTGAGGTCTGAAATCAACAAAATAGAAACACAGAAAACAGTCCAAAGAACCAATGAAACAAAGAGCTGTTTTTTTGAGAAAATCAACAAGATTGACAAACCCCTATCCAAACTAATCAAAAGGCAGAGAGAGAACATGCAAATTAACAAGATCAGAAATGAAAAAGGGGACATAACAACAGACACTGAGGGAATTCAGGGAATCCAAAGGTCTTACTACAAAAGCATGTATGCCACAAAGTTGGAAAATGTAAAAGAAATGGACAGTTTTTATATAATTACTATATACCAAAATTAAATCATGACCAGGTGAGCAATTTAAATAGACCTATAAGTCATGAGGAAATAGAAGCTATCATAAAAAAACTCCCAAACAAAAAAAGCCCAGGACAGTTGGTTTTAATGCAGAATTCCACCAGAACTTCCAAAAGAGCTGATACCTTAACTTCTTAATGTGTTTCACATAATAGAAACAGAAGAGTCATTTCCAAACTCTTTTTATGAAGCTACAGTTACCCTGATACCAAAAGCACACAAAGAGGTAACCAAGATAGAAAATTAAAGACCAATCTTGCTCATGAAGATCAATGAAAAAATTCTCAAGAAAATGCATGCAAACCGAATCCAAGAACACATCAAAAATATTATCCATCATGATCAAGTAGATTTCATCCCAGAGATGCAGGACAGGTTCAACATACAAAAATCTATCAATGTAATCCATCATATAAACAAAGTAAAAGAAAAAAAAATATATGATCATTTCATTATATGCTGAAAAAGCATTTGACAAAATTCAAGAGCCCTTTATGATAAATGTCTTGGAGAGAATAAGGATACAAGGATCATATCTAAATTAAATAAATCAATATACAGCAAGCCAACAACTAACATCAAATTAAATGGAGAGAAACTCAAAGCCATTCCACTAAAATCAAGAACAAGACAAGGCTATCCACTCTCTCCATATCTCCTCAACATAGTGCTTGAAGTTCTAGCAATAGCAATAAGACAACTTAAGGAGATTGATGGGATTTGAATTGGAAAGGAAGAAGTCAAACTTTTGTTATTTGCAGATGATATGATAGTGTACATCAGTGATGCCAAAAACTCTACCAAAGAACTCCTACAGCTGATAAGTACCTTCAGTGATGTGGCAGGATACAAGATCAACTCAAAAAAAATCAGTAGCCCTCCTATACACAAAGGATAAAGAAGCAGAGAGGAAAATCAGAGAAACTTCACCTTTCATGATAGCCACAAATAGCATAACCTATCTTGGGGTAACACTAACTAAGGAAGTGAAAGATCTATTTGACAAGAACTTTAAGGCTTTGAAGAAATAAATTGAAGAGAACACCGGAAAATGGAAGGATCAGCCATGCATGCTCTTGGTAGGATCAGCATAGCAAAAATGGCAATTTGTAGTAGTAAGGAGAGTGAGCAGGCCGCGTCCCCGGCCTGGCTGTGGTGAGGTGAACAGGCCCTTTGTTCCATCCAACCTGTCTTGATTAACCCCTGAAATAATTACACTGAAACTGTATTCATTTAAACACTGCCTGGCCCATTATATCTAACCTCTTCTTGGCCAACTCTCACATCTTATACTTACCCATTTCTATTAATCTGTGTTTACCATGAAATCGCGGCTTACTGGGAAAGATTCAGCATGTCTGACTCTCTCGACTTCATGGTGGGTCTCTCTTCTTTCTCCCAGAATTCTGTTCTGTCCTCCGCGATATTTAAGATTTTGCCCTATCAAAAGTTCAAGGCACTTTTCTTTATTCACCAATGAAAGTAACAAAAATACAGAAAACCCTCCTACACCAGCAATTCTACCAAAGGCAATCTATAAATTCAATGCAATCCCCCCAAAATTCTTCACAGTCCTTGAAAGAACAATAATCAACTTTATATGGAAAAACAAAAAACCCAGTATAGCCAAAACAATCCTATAATGAAGGTACTTGCAGAGGTATTTCCATCCCTGACTTCAAACTCTATTACAGAGCTACAGTAATGAGAACAGCTTGGTATTGGCATAAAAACAGAGATGTCGACCAATGGAATTGAATCGAAAATCCGGATATTAACCCACAAACCTATGAACACCCGATTTTGACAAAGTAGCTAAAATTATACAATGGAAGAAAGAAAGCATCTGCAACAAATGGTGCTGGCAAACCGGATGTCAACCTGTAGAAGAATGAAAGTAGATCCATATCTATCACCATGCACAAAACTCAAGTCCAAATGGATTAAAGACCTCATTATAAATCCAACCACACTGAACTTGATAGAAGAGAAAGTGGGAAGTAGACTGCAACACAGGGGCATGGAAGACTACTTACTATGTAAACCCCAGGGCACAGAAGACCACTTACTATGTAAACCCCAGTAGCACAGACAATAAGAGCAACAAAGAATAAATGTGACTTCCTGAAAGTGAAAAGCTTCTGTAAAGCAAAAGACAATGTCATTAAGACAAAAAGGCATCCTACTGAATGGGAGAAGATCTTCACCAACCCCACATCAGACAAAAGTCTGATCTCCAATATATATAGAACTCAAGAAACTCGACATTAAAATTCTAAACAACCCAATTTAAATAATGGGGTAATGATCTGAACAGAGAATTCTCAACAGAAAAAGTTCAAATGGCCAAAAGATACTTAAGGTCATGTTCAACTTTCATAGTGATCATGGAAATCCAAATCAAAACAACTTTGAGATACCATCTTACACCTGTCAGAATAGTTAAAATAAAAAACACCGATGATAACCTATGCTGGAGAGGATGTGTAGTAAGGGAAATACTCATCTATTTCTGGTGGGAATGCATACTTGTGCAACCACTTTGGAAATCAGTGTGGCGGTTTCTCAGGACGTTGGGAGTCAACCTACCTCAGGATCCAGCAATACCACTCTTGTTCAACTATGTTCAACTATGTTCATAGCAGCATTATTTGTAATAGCCAGAACTCAGAAACAACCTAGATGCCCCTAAATGGAAGAATGGATCAAGAAAGTGTGGATTATATACTACTCAGTGGTAAAAAACAATGACATCTTGAATTGTGCATGAAAATGGATGGAAATAGAAAACACTATCCTGAGTGAGATAACCCAGACCCAAAAAGATGAATATGGTATGTACTCACTCATTAGTGGACTCTAGCCATAAACAAAGGACATGGAGCCTATAGTTCACAAGCCTAGAGAAGCCAAATAATAAGGTGAACCCAAAGCAAAACCTATAAAGATCCTCCTGGAAATTGGAAGCAGACAATATTGCCGGGAAAAAGTTGGGAACATAGCGGTGGGAATGGCGGTTGGGTGGGGGGAAGGGAAGATGTGGAGAGAGAAGGGATAAGGGAAGGATTGGGGAGAGCTTGGAGGAGTGGGAGAGTTGAGATGATGGAAGGGTGGATATAGGAGCAGGGAAGAAGATATCTTCATTAAGGGAGCCATTTTTGGTTTGGCAAGAGATTTGGCTCTAGAAAGGGTCCCAGGTGTCCACAGGGATGTCCCCAGCTAGGTCCTTGGGCGGTAGAGGAGTGGGCACCTGAACTGGCCTTGTCCCATAGCCACACTGATGAATATCTCGAATATCACCATAGAACCTTCGTCCAGCAATGGATGAAGATAGAGAGAGAGACCCACACTGGAGCACTGGACTGAGCTCCCCAGGTCCAGTTGAAGGGGAGAAGGAGGGAGAAGATAAGCAAGAAAGTCAGGACTGTGAGGGGTTGGTCCACCCACTGAGACAGTGTGCCTGATCTAATGGGAGCTCACCAAATCCAGCTAGACAGGAAATTAATGATCATGTGATCAAACTGGAATCTCTGAATGTGGCTGACAATGGGGGATGACTGAGAAGCCATTGAAAATGGCTCTGGGACTTTTTCTACTGCATGTACTAGCTTTTAGGGACCCTATTCTATTTGGATGCACACCTTTGTATGCCTGGATTGAGTGGGGAGGGCCTTGGACTTCCTACAGGGCAGGGTACTCTGTGCTCTCTTAAGACTGGAGGGGGAGGGAGGAGGGTGAGTAGGGGTGCAGGAGGGTAATGGGAGGAGGGGAGGAAATGGAAATTTTTGAATGGAAAAAAAGAAAGAAGATGAGCAAGCCATTATAGGAAACCACTAAACAGTGTTCTCCTGTGAATATTTCTTTTATTCTTGCCTCTAGGTTCATATTTTGTTTAAATTTGTCTCCTGATTTCTTTTGAGATGGACTGTAATGTGGTAGTGAAAGCAAATAAACCCTTTCCTCACATAGTTTATGCTCATGGTTTTATTGAAACAATAAAAATCTTAAAATATTGCATAATTTTAAAGTGTATGTATAATGTTCTGGCTCTTTAAGAGACAAACCATGCCCACTCCCTTCCATCCCTCAGCTAAAATCGTGTTTGGATTGACCTGGGGTCAGTCAGCCCACTAGCACTGTACATTTTGTGCGGTGCATTCAACAGATTCTTCTTTCTCTTTTTTTTCCATTTCTTTTCCTTTTTTTCCCCCTCGCCATAAAAGGCTGCTCAGAGTGGCCTCTGGCCTCTCTACCTTCCAGTCTCCCCCAACCAACTGGATCCAGTCAGGTGTTACCTTTCCACTTATGGCCTGGGGGACGCCACCCATAAGTCTTGCAAAGGTTGCGCTGATTCACACCCCATCCACTGTCGAGGTACACCTCACTGCTTGCTTAGTGGTGCTTTGCAGGTTTACACAATTTCTGCTGTGGGTAGCAGCCATCCATGTCTGTCTCCCGGCTTTTTAAAAAAAAAAAATTCCAGCTGGCTGTTTTTCAATTCCAGCCATGGCATGATGTAGTTTTTTTGGTTTCAGCCTTTTGCTCCCCTCTGTGGCTTGAGGCAGGGCAGCTCAGCCACAGGGCGGATCACACCTCTAGGTCTCTCTTATTAAGCTTAAAATCCTTGCATCTCAAAAATTGTGACTTTTCCATACAGCATGTGACCGTGCCATTTTCACTGGGGTTGGAGTCAGGTGACTTCGTTGCCATCTTGGCTGAGAGCCAGGTCTGGTGACCAAGTTCCACCATCTTTACTGAGGTATTCCCTGCCTGGGTCTCCAGTGTTAACTCTCTTACCTTACCACCAAGCCAGGTCAGGTGACCAGGTTCTCCCATCTTTACTGAAGTAAACCCTGCCTTGTCCCCCAGTTTAATTATGTTTTTGCCTCCAAATTCCTATTGCTGACTCTCTTACATGTATGTTTTATGCAATGGTATGCCTTTGGTAGGGCCCACCAAAGCATCCACTTCATCCAATTCCTGTTCATTCTCTGTGTGTGTGTGATCATACATGAAACTTAAATGCACCTATGCTTAATATTATAATTGTTCATTGCATCTCATTTCAGACTACAAAAGCAATAAGTCTCATGTTTTAAGCTGGTATGTACTTTTAAGCTTCTTACAAAATATACTAAGATGTTCTCTAGTCTTGTCAGTTCTGCCATTAACCTTCTATTGCAAGCAGTTTTTTTTCTTTTTTCTGTCATTTTACGAGTGTAAATCTTACCTGTTAAGTTGAGAGCCAATACGGTCAAGATCAGACCCAGCTCTCCAGGAAGATTCTAAGATGTAGTTATACCTAACTAATAGCCCTCAACTGCTTAGAGATCTGGGAAATATGGCATTTATTAAAAAACTTTTCATAACAAAAAGAGACATGTTGGCTCCTACCAGCAGAACTCTACTTCCTCCAAAGAAGACAGAAGACAAATGGGCACAGAACAATGTCCATCCGCAATTTGCTGCAACTGCTAAGTGCTAAACATTGGGCAAAACTGCCTTTCTTCTAAACTGAAGATCTCCAGACATGGACAGAATCGCTGGAATCGACAGCCTAGCTGCTCAGGTCAAGGTAGGCTTGTCTTCCTACAGATTTTTTAGCCCATAGGATCTTCTGGAAGGCCCTGTGCTAAATAGCAAAAGACAAATACAACCTTCAGCAACCTTGAGGAGTAGCTCTAGGTGCCATCCAAGTAAGTTCTCTGTCATTTTTTAATCAGTAACTCAAGTCAAATTTTGTCCTTCTCAAAGCTCTCTGATGTAGTTTGATAGCTGAGATGTTTTGCCAGTTTAAAAGAACAACCTCACCAAAAATATTTCAAATCAAATTTCTCTCTCATGCTGCCTTCCATAGTCTTCAAAATACTTTTCATTGTACAAAAATATCTGTCACAGTCATTCTGACATAAATATGCTACTGTTTGTACAATGTAAATGTCTAAAACTTCTGTTTTCACAAACCCAAAGAATTTATATGAGTTCCAGGGAGCTGAATTAAAGGATCCACCTTAAACAGGTCAGATACACCCCCTGCCTTGATTCCCTGGTCAAAAATAATTTTTCTTTTCTTAATTTAACTTTGTCCTCTGTTATGCCAATACCTCAAACAGGTATAAGAGACACCAGACATTACCACACAACAAACACCAGACAGGAGCAAAGAGACCAGCTATGCCAGGATGTGGCCAGTTCCCCCAAAGACGACACCCACCAATAAGCAGGAATAAGCCTTGAGAATCCGCCTACCAAATTCCTTTAACCTGTGGTGTCCAATCTCCTGCTTTTTATTATCAAAAATGAGGTGGGAATGTAAAGTTCTGGCTCTTTAAGAAAAAAACCATGCCCACTCCCTTCCAGCTTCCAGCCTCAGTCTCCCTCTCTCTCTTGGTCCCCCTCTCAGAGAGGCAGCAGCTGACTCCCCTCTCTCTTCCTCTCTTACCTTTTCTCTTTCTCTCTCTCTCTCTTCCCTTCTCCCTTTTTCCTTCCCCTCAATAACCCACCTAATAAATGTTCAACTTTACTATGCATGGTGTATCTACCTCTCTCTCACCCACCCGCCACCACCGCCACAACATGGCTGGAACCATTGGGGACCTGCCATGTGGTCTTGACCCTGCAGCAAGCCGCCGGGGACCCACAGCAAAAGCATTACAGTATATGTGAAATAAACAAGAGCAAATATGAGGCAGTTATGAAAATTCAAATTAAGACAGTATCTTTCTCCAAATTTATATTTTCCAAATTTTCTTTGTAATGCTGATACACCTGATAAATGTGTAAAGAACATGTCATCAAAATCCCCTGGATCAGAGAAATGATAAACAAGGATTTAAATCTTCTGATTTCTTCAGTAAATGAAGATTTTAGAATATATAGGCTTTCTCATATACAGGTTCAAGGCCATAAAAGACTTATGTTCACATTATTTAAAAGGCTAGTTGTAACTTGAGCAAAAGAGAGTTCTTCAGTATAGCGCAAGTCCTTCATAAAAAGTGCTGACATGTTTTAGGCTTAGGACAAAGACAGCATGTTTGTGAGATAGGAGAAAGAAATAACTAGAGGATTTAAAAAAAATTCTTGTCAAATTTTGAAGTATACCTTTTTATGAAATGAGAGCCATTGAAAGTATATTAGATTTTTTTATATTTAAATATATCAAATAAATGCATTGTGAATTTTGTTTTATTCACAAATTGTAAATTTTAATGTATCATATCTAGCATATTTCATTTGCATTACAGTATATTGTGACATTGGCGTTTTATCTAATAGGTTATCATTTATAGAAGGTCATGATTTTTTTCTTTATAGTCTAGGAAATTCATAGTATTTTGATGTGCATTAAGGCTTATGATATATTTTAGGTGTTTTTTGTGACATGTAAGCTTTATGCTTGGTTTATACTTGATTTTACTGGAAAGTGGCTCTTCATGGAGGTACAAAGGGGATATGGTCTGAAACAGCTGTATCCCCTGAACTTAGATTATATAGTCACCTTTCCATTTGTAAAGCACAATTGCCCAAGTATTTCCTGAGAGTTGCTAAAGGTTCTGAGATCTAGCTGGATATCCTCTTTAATGTCAAGGTTAAGAGACTTTTGGTTTAGATGCCTTCCTGCTCTCATCTTTTCTTCAGGGTAAGAGAGTAAAATCTAAAACAGCTTTTGGAGCTCTATTTGTGTTCCTTTACTTGGGCAGTGTCTCATATGTATCAAACAAAGGAACAAGAAAGAGATACAACCCAATGAAAGCATAGGCATGTGTTTGTATATATATTCTCCCACAAAAGATAATATTAGGTAGAAGTAAAGAAGATCCCTTCTGTGGGATTATTTTTGTTTAAACCAGCCCTGCAGTTCCTTTATATTTCCCATTTGGAACTTTTGTTTTCTGAGCTCAGGAGGCTGGTCTTGGATTCATACTGTTACTGAGTCCCCGTGTTAGAAAACGAATGCCTCTCCAGAGTTGCTCCCTCCCCTCCTGCTCTAAAGCCCTGTGTGTCTGCTTTATCCAGCTCTGTCCAAACTCAAACCTAAGCTCAGCTTCCCTGCGACTCTTTAACACAGTTCGCTACATTGTGGTGTCCCCCTCCATAAAATTATTTCACTGTCGCTTCATAACTGTAATCTTGCACTCTTATGAATTGTAATATGAATATCTGATATGTAGGATATCTGATATGCCATTCCCCAAAAAAGTTCTTTGTTAGAAAAATAAAGCCTGAGTTTATTTTTTCTACATAAAATCCAATGAATGAAACCATTAAATAAATAAATGTTCAAAAGTTGACTGGATGACCTGCTCTGTAGATGATACTTTAGAATAAAACACAAGGAACTTACAGTAGCACAAAATCTAAAAGAAAAATAATCCAGATTTTTGTCTGTTATGTTACTATTTTTATCACCTGCATAATGATATCCAGCAGACTCGAGTCCAAGCACTGCACACATACCTACATAATGTTTAAAAGCTGAAATAAATTTACCACAGGATTCCATTCTACTTCATTGAAAACCTGCATTCCTTAGGAAGACCTTGTCCTTTTACACGTTTTCTGCTGTTTCATCTGCTTTGGACTGTTCAGGTCTTGCTGTAGAATCACTTGTTTATGGTACTGTCATATTGTTCTTTATGTTTCAGAGTGTATTTTTATACTACTATTTACCCATTTCTTCCTCCTATTGCTGCAGTTGGGGCCTGTGACTCTGGTGGTCACTGTTCCTCTAGATGCACGTGGGGAATCATGTTTATATCTTCTATTTCTTAGACCTCCTCCTTCTACATGTTTCTTATTACTCTATTCTTGTGTCTCTAAGTATTTTTCACTAAGATTATCCTGGATTTCATTGACCCATTTTCTTCTGAATCTCTAGGGTGAGTAAGGATGCAATGATGCCAACAGCCTTTCTGGTTTAGCTCATGTTCCTCTGTGAATCGCGTTGCCCTGTGTTTTAAGGAAAGTACATTTTACCTCATCTAATAATGCTGCTCTTGAAGAAGAATGAGTACTGAACTTGTCTTCTGCATAGCCCTATAATTTTAATTATAACTGAATCTTATTTACATAATTCCCTCAGGGATACCACCCATCTCACAGTTGCTGTTATTGGCTCCTCAGAGGACCAACAGATTGCCTGGAGTGAAGTAGAGCTTCGCAAGGCACAGAAGACTTTCATCTAAGTTCTATGCTCTCTGTTCCAATTTAACTCACATCAGAACAGACATGGTACAAAAGATTTCTCGAGGCTCTCTCTCTTAGAGGATGTCTGAGGAATAACAGAAAATTAAATCCTAATACCAATTTTCCAAGAGACTCTATCCAAGGAGAACTGGTATTTCACTAAAACCCCTTCTTTTGAAAATTGTAACATGCTCATATTCATATGGATTAAATAGAATCAATATAAAATTACAGATGTTAAAGTGGGTAAAGCCTTAATCTAGTTTCCAGTTACTTGCTTTCTATACTGAGGACAGAAATACTATCATCTGAAATTTTTTTCACATTTAGGAATCAGGTTTTCACTTTAAGTTACCAGGATATATTAGTAAATCCTGGAATGGAATACAACTCTCTTGTCTTTAGATGTACTGGATTGTGATTAGTTTTCTAAATTATAGCCAGAGAGACTTCACTTCATGGCAAGCCAATATGTATCTACTATACACAACAGACTACAGAGAACCAAAGCCATCTTTCATGCAGTGCGGTATCATGTTATAAATACATAAGAATCCCTCAAAAGAGAAAGGATTGATCCAATAAAAACATAAAACTTCACATGAATTTGGTTTGGTCTGGGTCTCAGGTTATCTGAACCTGTTGCCAGTTCTGTTGTTTCACAAAGTTTACATGGCTTTTGCTGTGGGCTCACAACTAGGTAGAATAGAACCCTGGTAGGAAGAATATGAGGCATTTCTGCAAATTATGTGATCATCGATCTCAACTAGTCATCCAGATGGATTTATTGGAACTTCAGAGACACATGGATTGACAACCAGTTCTTAAAGAGGAGCCATCTAGGAGCCATAAGGACTAGATGTATATAAACAGCAAAATAGGTGATAAGGGAAGAAATCCCTATTGATTAACCACTATTGAAACAGTGTGACAGAACAATCACACTGGATTTTTAATCAAAGGACAAATTACTTAGTAGCAAAACCAAAAGAAAAAAAAAAACCAAACAATTGAAAAGGAGGTGATGATAATGAAGAATATTGTATTTTCTGGAAACCATGGGTCACTGTGATTTTTCTGGTGCTGGTTGTTATTACTGCTTATATTTCACATAAAGCATATCAGGGAGATGGGCTAGAGAAGGATGTAGTAAGAGGCACGTGGACTCCCTGGTTCCCGGCGCAGGGCCCTTTGTTCTGTCCCGCCAGGCTCCCGGTGCGTACTTGAAATAATTACACGGAAACTGTATTCATTGAAATACTGCCTGGCCCATTGTCTGACGGTCAGAGAGTTTGGTGATTGACAAGCAAAGTTGCACATCCCAACTCAGGATGTGATTCCTTGGTTCTTTTGAGATTAACATAGCTCCATGCCAACCTGACAGGTAGTCAGGATATGCAAGTGTACTTCTGCTCATCTTCTGTAACTATATGGTCGTCTGGGGTCCTCAGAAGAGGTGATCTAGAGGACCTTAATTACCTAGACAACAGAATTCTAATGATTTGATGTCTCAGAGTGTATCATGTTAATCAAGTCTTTTACTACATTCTCCTCCAGTTTACGTTGAGTATAAAAGCCATGTAAAAACTAACGTGGGTAGATTTCAGTAATCACTGGAAAACCCTCCCGGTATTATTCTATGTTTTCTGTCTTATTATTTTTATTTCTCTTCATATTCTTTACTTGTATTTCTAAAATTCCCATGGATCCACCCTGTAAGAAGTATTTTTGTTGCGACCAGTCCTTGACATTGTATGAATTCCAAAGATGCAGATTCAGATTACTCAAATCTCTTCAGGAATTGTCATGCTTGTGTGATGAAGAACACCTATGGGGGCAGGTGAGATTCTTTAGGCCTTTCACCTGAATACTCCTATCAATCTTAGAATCCCAGTTATCTTTTATTTTTCTTTCTTTCTTTCTTTCTTTCTTTCTTTCTTTCTTTCTTTCTTTCTTTCTAATTTGTTTTTGTTTTTATTTTTGTCTTTTCTCCTAAGGTTTTGTCTTTATATTTGTTTATCATTTAAATTTTAAATTACCATATAATGGAACCAATATCATTATGGAGTTTTTTAACAAAAAGAAGTTCTAGTGTTCTTTCTCACCCTCTGCTTACCTTAATAATCCCTGTAACCTCCACCTAGTCGTTCTCTTTTCCTCCCTCACTTATGCTCCTCTTGTGCACCCTCATATCACCACATCACCATTATTACACTTTCATTGTCAAGAATTTACATGTCAGTATTTACATGTGAGGGCTGAAACCGTTTTACTACGTATGTAACTTTTCAAAGTTGCTCTACAGAAGACACTCTTTTCTGTGTTACAAATAAATAACCTCTGGGACTTAGACACCTAAAACATTATGCTCATTGTCAAATAAGTAAACATCATTTAGTTAAAAAAAAAAGCAAAAAGCCTGGCTCTATCTGTTAAATTAGCAGACTGAAGCCTGGGAGGAGCAAATGGGCACCTTGGCCTATCTTATCCACTTCCAAGGGATGTTTATGGTATGACATATACATCTATTATAGGAATATTCTTTTGTTTTTAAAAAGTATATTTTTCCATACTATATATTATGATCAGGGTCTCAGACCCCTCATTTTTTTCTCAGATAGTTCCCCCTCCAACTTCGCAACTTCTTTTTTTTCTCTCATTAGAAATCAGACAAATTTCTTCAACTGCCTGTAGATCACAATATAAAACTCTCAATCCCTTCTCCAGCACCACGCCTGCCTGCATGCTGTCAGACTTTTCGCCGTGACTAAACTCTGATACTGTAAGCCAAATCAAATAAATGTTTTCCTTTTTATGCATTGCTGTGTTCCCAGTGTCTCATCATAGCAAGAAAATCCTAATAAAGACACTCAGAACCAAGCAAAAAACACAAAAGACCAAAATTGTCAAAACAAAGCAAAATCAAACAAAATATCCCTAAAGTACCATTGAATTTTTTCTGTGTTGTTCATCTACTGCTTGGGTTGAGGCCGATCCATAATTGTGATTTAAACACAAAATAAGACTGCATCAGAGAAAACTGAATTTTCTTTGTGAGCAGTTGTCAACTGGAGAAAGCTTCTGGGTTGCGGATGGGGCTCATGTCTAGTTCACCTCTCTTAAATGGATGATCTAATGCAATGTTCTCAGACTTTCTGGCTGTTGATTGTTGGAGTAGAGTCTCCACCAGATGCACTGCCACTGAACTTGTCTTTAATACCAGATTACACATTTTTTTTTTTTTTTACTTACAGATGAGACGCTTAGACACTCTTAGTTTCTTTTGATAACAGGCAAGGCCTGGATAGTGATGAGGACTCTGTGTCCAGAATTGCTGATAGGGACCATAAAGAACTGATCATCAGGATGCCACATTTAACACCTGAGAAAGGATACATACAACAAACACATATGGGTAAACCCTGAAAACCCAAACAACATTTAAAATATTGAAATGCAACATTTCCCAGTGCCATCCTTTCTTACCTGAAACAACAGAGCTTTAGGAGTCCTGTGGTTGAGCAAGATTAAACTTGTTCCTGTTTTATCTGTCTGTGACTGAGTCCTACAAACAATTTGACCAAGCCATTAAAAAGTCTTTAGGGCCCTAGGGTGTATAGTTAACACTTGCAAATTAGCTGTGGCTAAGGGAGGCAGGCTATAGTGGTAGTATGGCCTACTCCCATATCAAGGATTCAGCTCAGCCCCAGGGGTCCTACAGTGCCCAAGAAAAACAAGAGCTGCATGAGTTAATCTGCTGAGAATACATTCCTTTCTGTGGCTTAGTACAAGTCAGTGTAGCTGGAAAGTGGTGATGTATGCCTTTACTTCCAGCTCTTGGGAGGCAGAGGCAGGCAGATATCTGAGTTTGAGGCCTTCCTTGTCTATATTGTGAGTTCCAAGATAGCCAAAACTATGTAGAGAAGCCCTGTCTCAAAAAAAACAAAACAAGGTAAAATGTCAGTGTAGAATCTTACAAGAATAGTAGTAAGAATTTTTTTGATATTTATTCTGGTCCTCTTAATGCATTTCAGTTATAATTCTACTACAGACCTTGACTATCCTTCTGATACAATTCCAATAATATGATGAAATCTAATTCCCTTTTGTAATTGGATGAATTTATTAAGTACAGTATTCCTTGCTGCCAGGTTTGATTCAGTGCTACTATTGGGAGAGACATGAAAAGAAGAAAAGAAAAAGGAGGAGAGAGAGAGAGAGAGAAAGAGAGAGAGAGAAAGAAAGGAAAGAAGGAAAGAAAAAAGAAGGGAAGAGAGAAAAGAAAAAAACATAAGGAACTGACAATAATAAGGAAGGCACTGATCTGTTATCCAGCTTGCCTCACTCAGCATTTATCAAGGCTCTGCCCAATTAGTTCCATCAAAGACATCTAAGATCAAGAACTTTCCCATTTCTCATTAAAATGGAATGAGCTTGCAGTTACACATACCTAACTCTGAAAATTGCTTGTTGCCTCACTACTTCTGCCCTCTGTTTCTTTTCAAAATAGCCTTTGTCTTCCATGAGAACTGAAGAACCTAACAGCTGCCTATTTGACTATTAGATATCCTATGTTCTTGGCATATTCTACATACACAGAATGTGTTCCAGCTTCTAAGGGAACACAGTCATCAATGGCAGAGATTCTGGTAATGTCTTCTTCCTGGAAGAACAAGAACAACAGGATTCATTTTGATAGTTGAACAGTTGGTGTCCATGTAGAATATCTTCAGCAGCAGCTACCAGGTTCTGAGCTCCTCTCTAGCTTTATGTTAGAGTGAATGCTGAGTGTGTTTCATGGGGAGCCTAAAGCGGCACAACAGTTTTTTTTTTTTTTTCAGAATGGAAGAGTCATGAATTGAGGAGGAATATCATGACATACCAATGTCTGTGGTTTCAAGAACCTGGGTAAAAGAAGTGCTGTATGGGAAAGCTTAGAATCTTACATTTTCCATTCCTCACATGGGAAAAACTAAGCACATGTAGCACATTATAAATGCAATAAAAGCAATATAGGTGGCTCCTGAGAAGCTTTACATTGGGTTTTCACAGATAAAATTCTGCCCTTCAGAGTGGTTTTCTTGGGCCCAGGAGTAATCAATCCTCCCTCAGGTGTCAGTATCTTTCTCCTGATATCATATGATCATTTTGTTTTGAGAAGAGTCCAGCATGGTGTCACTCAACATGATGTTATGTTTTCAAAGTTTTGCCCGCAATGGCTCACAGATCAGGAAACAACACTTTGTATGCTCAGGCTCTAATTCTCAGAGCTAAGCAAACCTTTCCTTACCAGTGTACATTGCCGTTTGCATTTTACTACAGTAATAGAAAGGAAAATTTATACACAGCTATAGGCAGAGGCAGGAGTATGTTGAGATAAACGTAGATCATTCTGTGCTTCCTATTAATGGGATCACAGAAAAGTCACAATACCATCTTTGTATAGTGATACCAAATGTTGTATCTGCATTTCAGTACAACACACTATTTAAAGGTTCACCCGACTTTTAATGCTACCACAGTAGAGAGTTTGTGTCCAGCACATTATCTTTACCATCACACATTAAGTCATAAAAATGAATGTCTCTGCCACTTTAAAATGTTAAGTATATCAGTAAGGACACTTTTGACACTCTCAGATTTTATCTTTTTTAAGGATTTACATTCTTATAAGTTAAATAACACAAAGTTGCTATAGCAACTGGAATCATCTGTGAATAAGGTAAGGGCATGTTGGCCATACCCTTCCCATTTTACTAAGTTTCCTATCAATGACCTTTTCCACATCTCTCCAAACAAATATTCAAATACTACTTGGGCATCAGCATACTTTTCCATTAATCTTCACACCCATTTTGAATTGGATCAACTAACCATATACTGACTTTTCATACCAAAATATTATAGACATACCCTTGGGATATATGACAGATCCCTCATCTCCTTCCAACCAGAATTATAAATCTCAACATTTTGAAGTTTTTCTACCAGTTACTTTCCAAAATATCCTTCTATGTAACTGTTTTGTTCTTCTGGCCTAATTGTGGATTGTATAATTCCAAGTGCTCTAGGAGAGAAGGGACTGCATCCCCTGCCTTGGAGAAGACGTACTCTGAAGAAGCATCAGAGAACCCCTGTTTCTAGCATCAACTTCTTTGAAATAACGAACTGTAGGCCCATACTTACACATGTTATAGTGACTAGAATTTCAGGCCACAGTTTACACCTGCTGACCTGGTGTGGGCCCATATTACATATAAGATATTTTCAGGCAGGCTCTGGCCATGCTTAATTTCTTTGGCAACTGCAGACCTGCCAAACAAGCTGCCCACAAGACAAAGGCCAGGAGGTATGGCTCCTTCCCCTTTATTGTTGTGTAGATCGCCTGGGAAGAAGTGTTGATTCCAAAGCTGGTAAATTAAGTTGCAGGTGTTTCACTAGCCGGCATCCCCCAGAAAATGAATATTAATGAGGATTCCACTTTGGTTTACCTGGGAGATAAGAGGTTTTTTGTAGAATAAACGTGGGTAGATTTTCAGGATGAATGAAGCCTGAGATGCCTTTCCAAGATGACTGTGTGAACTGTGTCTAATTATTTCCATGCACCTCTGTACCAATGCACTTAGGGTAAGGTAAATAGTTTCTATGTTGGGGCCACGGTCCCTGACACACTGGAGGTGGTCACTTAGCATTTACAAACAGGTTGTCACCAGGGTCAGGATAAGCTAATGTTGTTCTACTCCCTCTTTGTAATTTGGAAGATGCCTAGGATAGAGATGTTAATTCAGCCTCTTTGACAGAGCTGGCACACAGAGCAGGGATTCAGAAAGACAAAATGAGCATAAAAATGTGTGGACATGACCACAATCATTCTCCCAATTACCTAGGAAACTGAATGCTAAAGAATTTCTCCCTCAGTTTACATGTTGGTATAAAGACTGTTTTGCAGAATAAACAAGGAATTTTCAGGATGTGCAATCAGGCTTTCATGAGGGATCCCTGGAAATCTACCTCTCAATAAAATCATGTGAGTTGTCTCAATTATTTTCCATGCCTCCCTGGTCCAGAGAAATAATTTATGGTCCAGGCTGGCAACATACCACAATAACCAACATCTTTTAATAGCTGTTTGTGAGCAACTGTGACAAATACCTCATAGATGAAATGTGAGAAATGACATTTATTTTGGCTAATGTTTTCAGCTTTTACACTTTATAATGTGCAGAAAGTCATGTTGGGGCTACTCAGTGAGCACAGCGTGATGAAAGAAGTCTACAGGAGTATAAATGGTTGTGGACAACATCCTTACCATGATCTGCCTGCTGTGAACTGATGCTTCTACCTAGTATAAACACAAAAGTTTTCCAAATTCCAAAAATATTGTGAAAAGTTGAGGGACAGTTGCTTAATATTCCAGTATTAGGGATATTTCAGTCTCAAACTAGGCACCTGACAAGACATCCAGAGACTATAATTCTGATGGCAATTTGGAATGTGAAAATAGCTCCTAAGGATCTCTAAAGAATTTTTATTTTCTATATTAATCCCAATATATTGATCTTAAAAACATGAGAATTTCTTTTATAAAAATGTGCTGCTGGTACTAAAGAGAAAGAAAGACATGTGGGGCAAAGGAAAATCTATAGGCAGCTGTATCCTAACGTCACTGTGACTTTCTCAGTTTGATTGTCTTTGCAAAAATATATTAGCAGATTGAAACAGTAAGAGAGCCAGCTGGTGACTCTGCTACATCCTTCAGGAGTTTATGTCATGGCTTGTATCACTGTGGGAGGGGTACTCCAATACTGTTGACAGTAATAAGTAGCAACATCTTCAGGCTGCAGGCTGCCAATGGTGAGAGTAAAATCTGTCCAAGATCCACTGCCACTGAACCTTGAAGGAACCCCAGATTCCACACTGGCTGCATTGTATATGAGGAGTTTAGGAGAGTTGCCTGGTTTCTGTTGATACCAGGCTAACAAATTACCAATTCCTTCACTTGCCCTGCAAGTAATGCTGACTGCATCTCCTAGAGATGCATTCAAGGATGGAGACTGGGTCATCTGGATGTCACACATCATGCCTGTGATTGGAAACATACAACCAATATTCTTGGTTAGTCATGATAGAAATGACTTCTCTGACGTTCCAGTTGCACTGATTACAAAGGGACAAAACAATTTTCATAGTTGTCATTCCTTACCTGGAATCCAGAACATCAGGAGCACCAAAAGCTGAGAGGGAAACTTCATGTCTCTGCCGTGATGTATTGTTGACTGAATCTTAGACAGGGTGTGACCACGCTATTAAGAACATGTGAGTGAACACATGCAAATAACCAGGGCCTGGGTAGAGCTGGACACAGATGCAGGGGTGCTTTATGTTAGTAACTCAGCTGGTTGATGTGCAGGTGTCTCAAACTAGACCAGAATGTTTCAGATTTTACTGAACACTGTGCTAATGTTATAGTTTATTACAAAAAGTATATTGATGAATTGTTACAGAAGTGCAATGGATATAAACACAAATGTAAAGTCCTTTGTTTCTGTATTCACATCACATCAATACAGAATTGTTCCATTTGAGGCAATGTGCTTCCTCCTGCTTATTGCTGCTATATTCCTGCTATATTTGGCTTGGCATGATTGTATTGTTAAAGAATACCACTGTATCTAATAGAGTGTTATTATTTCATGAGAATACCATCTCCTACCTGTACAATTTACTTATAAATCATATCAAAGATGATTTTTATAAGAGCAATAATGCTTGTTTAAATGTATGTTTTGATTAAACTTTCTGAGTCATCCTAAAAGATACAGGTGATTGGGACAGTTAGTGAAGATGATTAATAAAATAGTTTAGGTTTCTCTGCCAATTGTTCTAATGAGAGAACTGACAATGCCAGGTTCTCTAGAATTTTACCCAGGAATCTAACCACTCAACGATTTCAGCAGTTTATCCTTTCTCATTTTTTAAAAGGCTTTCCCAATTTGAAGTTCAGGTAAACATTCTAGTTAAAGGAAAAGGTGTGGTGGGGGAACAGAACTGTCTACCAAAGTCCTTTCCTGATGCTGGGGGCCAGCCTCAGCAGAGAAGTGGGTATCCAATCTGGGATGTCTGGAGGATGAAATGGATACATGATCACAGGATTCTGATGCAAGCTGACAGGCTATCAGATGCAGGGTAAGTTCTTCTTGTGCTTCTTCTGCTCTAAGATTCAAACTTCAGTCTTTTATTGTAAATTTTACACAAGGAAAATGATTCTTTTTTTCTTGTCACAGGTTAATCATTACCTGGGCAAAGCAGTTTACAAGTATAGAGATTCTTTAAAATCAGAACATCATCATTGATTATGACATTTTCCCAGCTTCTAAGCACCATGCCAGCCACCATATTCTTAATTCTTAGCTGAATTAACCATAAAACAACTTCTGGGTCTTTCAACCTCAGAGGCAAACTGCTTGCAATTACAGAAGCATAGTTCAGTGGGTTTTACTCCATTGTTGTACTTGTCTCATCGTTGTTCCTCACAATTCCAATTTTGATTTATAAAACCATAGGTAGTTAGCCTTAAATCCCTAGGTTCTTTGGAAATGTTATTCATCATAGCCAAGTTGTTCTCCGTTTCAGTATAGTTCTTTTGTTAAGTTTTATAATCAGGTAAAAAATAATTTCTGTGTTTTTCCCAAATTTCTCCAATTCCTTCATCAGTCAGGTTTTTCCACTATAACGTTCCTTACAGTTTCAATGCCTGCCTGCTGTATCAGATCAGGAAGACTCATATTATCATCCAGCACAGGAACTGCTTCCTGTATCTCAAGAACCGCATGTGGAGGGGTCATGCTTTGCCGCCTCTGGCACCGGACAAGTCACTAGAAGAGCTTCTAGTAAGGATGTCTGACTACTGTATTTACATTTGTTCACTAGAGTGACTGATGAAGGAATTGGAGATTAGCTCAGCCCAGGGCAAATGCATCCTGGATCATCTTCATGACAATAAAACTCTCAGATGCTGTGCATGGTACAAAAAGAAGAAGCAAAATTACATTTCACAGAGATGAAGTCTAAGGCAGACACATGGAATTGAGGTGAGATGTCAGGGAATAACTTAAGAAAGCATGTTAATTTACAGACACATTGACCTGATGGAACTTGACATCTACAGTCAGATGCAAGATGAGAGACAGTGGGAACTAAGACCCATCTCTAGAGTTGGCACAGAACTGGCTAAGACAAATTACTATCTAAAAGAGAAGAAATCCTTCTGTAGTGCTGGGGCACCCATCAAGGGAGCAATTACTAGATTATTTGAGCATTGTAACATTGGATATAAAAAAAGGTCACTAAAACAAAAGTAATCTAAAAGTTAAAGATCAGAATTTCACTTTCCTACATATATCTCTCTCTAGAGCACCACTGAACTAAACCATAGTTAGATCACCAAAGCTGATAAGCAATTATGAAAAATTAGAGCTGTATGCAAGCTTCTGACTAATTTCTTGAAGTAGTAAAGAATCTGGTACCACAGTTGTACAGGCAGTGGCTGGACAGGCACTGGCAGGGAGCAATTCTGGGGAGCCTGAGTGACTGTCACAGCACACTGACATGTGGGGGTACAGAAAACTGTCAGTGATCCCAAATATTTGATAATAGAACCCAGCCAATGTAACAAAAATGTTAAGGAGCAGCAAAACTGTGCCCAAGTTTCAGAACAGGATGTCCATTCCAGGCAAGGAAAAGCAAAAGCAGATAGGTAAGCAAAAAAGTAATAAAGGTGATCCTTCCTTAGAGAACTGACAATACATTTTTGATAGCTGGCTACATAATCTCATGGTGGAGCTTTAAAACCAGGTCTTTCAACAGAAACATAATTTCCCACATCTGCCTAACACCATGTGTCACTTGCCACATGGCCCTGTGTTACTCCAATTCTTATTTGTAATTCTTTAACAGCTAAATTAGATATAAGTGGGTAAAAGCTCCCACAGCAGGGAACTGTTGTGTATGTGCTATAGCCTCAAGGCCATGCCATTCTAGATAGCTGAGTTTAGCAAGAGCATGGCCCTGGCCTCAGATAATCTCAGTAGTCTTTTCCTTCACAATGAACTGCCTTTTTTCATGCACTGTATAAAAAAAGTAAACAAGTAACTGGATCCCCCAACTTACATAGGCAGGATTTTGGATAATATCACACCAAAGGAACATAGACATAGATGCTGTTGACTCCCTGAAGAGCTGGTTCTGTCTGAATAAATGAATATTATTCTCCCATGTGGTATCAACTGAGATTCTCAAATTCATTACAACTAAAACAGGAAGGCCAAAGGTTCTGTCTCTTTTGTAGAAATTATAGGAATGACAAATTGACTGAACAAATATTTTAATTAAATATTTAGGTGGTAAAATCCATATATGAAGTCATACAAGAAAATTTAATAAACATGACATCACTACGAAAATGTAAGTTCATGGGGGCTCAGGAAGATGCACAGTCTGCCAATTTGTGCATCCTAAATTTTTTATTGACTTCCCATCTCAGTGCTTCTGAAAAAGACGTACAACATGCCTAGGATTTTTCTAGATGTTGAGTGGTTTGTTTTTCTGCAGCATATTGATCTTTCTAGTGTTTCTTTCTTTTTTTTTTTTTGAACAATCACCAAGCAGTTGTAGAAGCCCATGACAAGATGTAGATGAGTACCCACCACCTGGATGCTCTGGAAGACATAGGTTTATGATCCCTATACCCCAATTTCTGCAAGACTGGTGACAGGCACCCACTGAGTATGTTTGTCATATAATGCAGAAAAGGCATTTTTATCTAAGAATGAGGATCATATACTGTAGTAGGAGGCCTCTAGTTAGTTCCCAGCTGCTCAGCCCTGAAATAATCACACAGAAACCATATTATTTGCAATGCTGTTCTCCAATAGCTTAAGTGTATATTTGGGTAACTCATATCTTAAATTAACCCATCTCCATTAATCTATGTATTGTCCTGAGGCTTGGCTTACCAGGTAAAGTTCTGGCATCTGTCTCTGGTGGGGCTACATGGCTTCTCTTTAGTCCTCCCACATTCAGTTTAGTTTTCCCCACCTAGGTCTATTCTTTTGCCCTATGACAGGCCAAGAAAGTTTCTTTATTAACTAATGGTATTCAAAGCATACAGAGGATAATCCTACCTCAATACCCATGACATTTCTAGCCAGATTTCATTTCTTTCCAATAAGTTTGCATTATTTGAGTTAGTATGTTCATAATATGTGAATCTGGGAGCATATGTCATGGGATACATAGATGTGGAGGGGTAATGCATAGAATTCTTTCTTTTATTGTATATTTGTGTGGTATCTGGGCATCAAACTCATTATCTGACTTGAGTAGCAGGCAGGTTTACCTTTTTAGCCTTCACATATGCTTCAGATGTGATGTGATTTTTAATAGAAAGTTATTTGTATTTACTCTGAATTATCTTTTACCTTACCAAATACAGTGCATATTCCTATGCTTTTTTTCAATTATACAAAATTTCAAGAATGAATTTCGGTATGGCATTTGGAAGTTGAATGTTGAGACTAAAGACAGCCAGGGTATGGGTTTCATCAGGAGATTCCTTCTGACCAATTGTGTCAGTTAACAAGAGCTGTAGTAATAATTTTAAAAAATAGGATTTGAAACAATAACAACACATGGGATCTCTCATTGGATGACTGAATGCTACTATCACATTCCATGAGCTGACCTCTATCCAGAGTTTTTAGGAAGGTTTCTTCCCTTTGCCATTTCCTGGTTACAGAGGCTCCAGCTTCTGGGATTGCAGGGAAAAAAAGATCAACCTACCTGACTTTTTTCTACCATAACCTTACTCTGACATTCTGACTCAAGTTCACCTGTAATGACTGTCATCAGAATCTCTCACCAATAGCAGCACATAGCTCAACTCACTCACAAATTTTGGCTTTCATGGGGCTTACATACATTATGACTTATTACTGTGGGAACAGTAATCAGACAATTCATAATAGATAGATACAACATCTGTAGACTGCAGGATACCAATAGTGGGAGTGAAATTTGAGCCAGACCAAATTCCACTGAACCTCAAGGAGGCCTCAGTTTACAGACTGTGTGTCTTATAGACTGGAGTTCATGAGCATTCTCTGATTTCTGCTGTTTAGGTTTCCAGGCTGAAAAATTACTAATGCCATGATTGATCTGGCAAATGAATCTGATTGTCTCTCATAAACATTTACAAAAGGATGGAAAAGCAATGCCATATCTTAAACCTCAGATTGGAAGAATACAACAAATATACATTGTATAATCTTTTTGCAAAATGGCTTCCCTGAAAATCCATTCATCTTTGATCAGGATGGGCTAGACCAATGCAGTGCCATCATCTTTTGTGAAAACCGAAGTGAGAGAAACCCCAGGGTATAAGGAGGGGTACTCACTCCATGCTGCAACTTGGTTTATGTTCAGTATATAAAGAAAGCTTTGGGCCAATAAGCTGTGGTCTGACAATATACAAATTATCAAGGGGGATGCATAAACTTTGCCATGACTCTAGAATTGTCTTAGCTTTGACTTTGTGGTTCAGTGCAGGCTCACATGTTTCCAGGTTTTAAAGATAGACCAGTGGAACACACATTTACTTTTTTGATCTGGTACCTGGATAACAATGAGTTCACTTCTGCCTGTGTGGAGAGAACAAATGCATTCCATATAATCACTGTCCATGTGAATCTTCTATGTCTTCGTAAAATATCATAGAATGTGGAAGTCAGTTGTCGTTGGTGTGAGTGATAGGGACAGTTAATTGAAAGTGGAGATATTATAAATAAAATTGTATGGGTGGACATAAACCACCAAGAATTAAAATATTTAGGAGTTGGATATTAGGTGGCTCACCAGTTCAGACTGTTTCTTGTAGAGCATGCAGCTTCAGTACCAGCTACCACATGGTGGTTTGAAACCACACCAGTTCCAGAGGAGAAACTGTCAAACTCATCTATGGGTTCAACCACACATGTGTTGCACATGCAGACATACCAGTAACATACAATAAAAATAAAATCCTAATTATAATTTTCAATAATATAAAGGATAGTAACCAAATGAAAAACATTTGTATAAGAAATGTATTTTTCCAAAGCAGTTGTTATCAACTGTGAAATCAATTAAGATTTTTATAAACTCTTTATGCTTGTGAACATGACTTTTTCACTAATAAAAGAACATACAAAAAAAAGAACATACATATATGGTGTCAGTACATGAAATACATCAATATTAGTGTACAGAATTAGGGCATGGTGTATACTTTTATGTCGTTTGCAGTCTCTTTGATGAACCCCTCAAAGAAAACTCTAATATAATAATTAAAGGTCACACTAGCCATTGAATTTCGTATCAATAAATTTCTAAATATGTCCACCCTCCTGTTCTTTCTAACAACTCTTCTGTGGTCTATCATATTATGAGCCACTAGTGGGTGGCATTCTCATTCTCCCTGATCTCTATATCATCCAGGATGGTGACTGTTCACACAAAATGCCACATCTAATTCCCTCATAGACACTCATGCTAAGGCCATTATATAATTACTTTCAATGAGTTTATATCCTCTGAGTCTCATTATGGTTCTAAATCCTCATGTACGGCTTCTAACTTTATTCTTTTAGATGCTTCTCTCACCACAAATATTGCCTTGCTCTATCCTAAAACTAAACTAAGGGACATTTCCTCTTAGTATCTGGAAGATACAGAGATCATAGTATTTTATTTTTAGAAAACATGTACATTCAATGACAATGAGTGATCATTTCTGAGAGAAAACTCACATTTCTTTATGACAATAACTTATTACAATACTTTGGGTTAAGAGGTTATTGAATTCATGTACAATAATCTGAAGCCTCACAGGAACATTGAGCATTCATATGTTATCAGCTGAATCTTGGAAGTAATTTATATGCACAGATGGAAAGAAAGGAACTCCATTACCTTGTCTGTTCTTGATAGATGTAGGTATCATGTAGGTCATAAGTCATAAATAAGAAAGTTACATAGATTTGGTAATCTGAAAATATATGTTACTTACATGAGATTCTTATTTTCCTCATAAATTATGTCTTTCAGTACAATTCTATTGCTCTTTTGGTAATCATAGTCGGGGGAGAGACTGCATGATTAGTTGTGGAGTTCAGGCCCAATGGATATACATCTACACAACACTCCAACACCCAAGATTCATGAAACATTTGGAAAAAAGGGTGAAAATATTATAAGAGCCATAGAAAAAAAAGGTTTTGCTGAGGCATTTTTTGCCTCCTAGTAATATCAGCAGATACAAATACAAGGTCTCACTAGCATTATTAACCAAATGTAAGCTGAACAGGGAGGATACCAAAGAATATACCAAACTGGGTGGGGAAAAGCCCATGAGACTTCAACTCTCTGCAAAAAATTACAGAGAACCAAGTCACTGTGGGAGCAGGAGAGGTACTCCTTCCCAAGGAAGAGTACATCAATTGATTACACATGACCAAAGGATTATCACAGAAAACATAAATATGTGTAACATTATATGATCTTCACAATTTGTTTTTGGGGTTATTAATGTATACTCAAATACATATAAGCATAAAATAATAAAGTAATAAAAAATAGATTAGGGATTTGAAGGAAAGTGTAATAGGGTAAATGGGATGATTTGAAGTGCAGAAAGGAAGAAAGAAATGCCTTAATTGAAATAGAATCTTGCAAATAAATAAAAAAAGAGGCAACGGCCTAGCCACAATAACATCTACAGCTACTTATAAAAGGACCATGTAAAGATTTATGTATTTTCTAGAATTGTACCATACCAGACAGTTCCTATAAATGAGGAAAACATAAAAAGGACATTCTACATTACACATAACAGGAATCAAAGGAAAGTGCAGTTCAAGACTAGTGCTATTCCTTATTGTACAAAGCAGAGCACATTCCTTACAAATAAACTTAGACTGCATCTCTGACCTGAGACATAAGAGGACCACAGGCCTATAATTAATCACTTGACCAATCCTGTGACTGTATCAAGCCATTGCTGGTTTGCATATGCCCAGAGAACAGCCCACATTCCTGAACACTTCTTCATAGACTGGTCACACCCTTTGTTGCAGTCAGCCTCACACAGGTCACAGCACAGACATGAGGTCAGTCATTCATCTCCTGGGGTTGCTGCTCTGGCTTACAGGTAAGGAACTGTATACAGTTTAGTATGGTTGGTCATGCCTGGTCTCAAGGAAAGTTCTCTTAATGTAATTAATTGTGTGGAAATTTGTTTTCAATTTTCTATCCTCAGGTGCCAGATGTGAAACCCAGATGACCCAGTCCCCAGACTCCTTGTCTGCATCTCTGGGAGACAGTGTCACCATCACATGCCAGGCCAGTGAAAACATTTACAGTAGTTTAGCATGGTATCAGCAGAAACCAGGGAAATCTCCCAGGCTCCTGATCTATGATGCAAGCAGGTTGGGAGATGAGGTCCCATCAAGGTTCAGTGGCAGTGGATCTAGAACAGAGTATTCTCTCAAGATTGGTGGCCTGCAGCCAGAAGATGTTGCAACTTATTACTGTCTACAAGGTAGGAATATCCCTCCCACAGTGATACAAGCCATGACATAAACTACCTAGGGAAGCAGAAGTGAGAGTCCAAGGCTGCTGAAGTTGAACTTTCTGTGATCTTCAGCTGCTAGGTGTCTTTCTCTTTGCTGAGATATAAAAGTCAATATGATGTTTTTGAACAGAAATCAGAGAAAATTTTATGCTGTAAATCTGTCTTCTTCTCAAACACAAGCATTAAAAACAGCCATTCGGCAATATCAGTGGAACTCTGAAACACAGCTTGCTCCAGTACTGAAGGGACCAAGAGGTGAGTAAACAGCCACATGGCAGGATGTCCCACTCTCTAGGACCTCCCAAGCAGGGCAAAGCCCTGAGCCCCTTTTCCAACTTCTTTGGCTTTTCTAGCCATCCAGCAGGGAGCTTTCTGCTGCTAGGCTCTTCCTCAACCCAATCTGCCACAAGTGAAACTACTACCTACATCCTGCATACAACCCGGCTACTCTCCTGCAATATCTGGGGAACTCTGAAACCCAGCTTGCTCCAATACTGAAGGACTTAACAGCTGAATGAACAGGCCACAGGGCTGAAAGCCCCACTCTATAGGACCTCTCCAGTGGAACAAAACCCATGGGCACTTCCCCAACTCACAAGGCTTTTTTTTTCTAGCCAGACAGCAGGGATTTTCCAGAAGCTAGGCTCCCCCAAAATTCAAACCCATCCACTGGATCCCCCAAGATACAAACCACACCTCCACCTAAGAGCTGAGGGCTGGCTATAATACTGAGAGGGCCAAGAGTGTGCTACAACACTGAGAGGATTAAGAGTGAGCACCAAGACAGCAAACTAGGAGAGAAAACCAAGAGAGCAGGTGTATAGAGACCTCAGAGGCTTTCTGAGACAGACATTGACAGTACAGAGCAGACCAAGAAAAACTCCCAAATACTCAGACAGCCACAGCAAGGATTGAACCAAAATGTAAAAACACTGCTGGCCTCATTTGAGGTAAGACATGGGTAGGCACCAATGCAAGAATTCCACCAACAACCTAAAAAGCAACATAGTAACACCAGAACCCAGTGTTCACACATCAGGAAGACTTGAACATCCTAAACTAGAAGAAGTAGAAGAAAACAACTGCAAATATAACTTTATGAAAATGATGGAGACCTTTAAAGAAAGTGAAAAACTCCCTTAAAAATGGAAGAGAAAACAAACAAAAAATTGAAAGAAATTAATAAATCACTCAAAGAAACCCAAGAAAACTAAGATAAAGCAATCAAACAGGTGAAAGAAACAGTTCAAGACTTGAGGACTGAAATAGAGGTAATAAAGAAAACACAAACTGAGGAAATTCTGAATTTGGAAAATCTGGGTAAATGAACATGGACTACAGAGACAAGTATAACCAACTGAATACAAGAGATAGAAGAAAGAATCTCAGGCACTGAAGATACTATAGAGGAAATAGTCTCATAGGTCAAAGAAAACATTAAATCCAAAAATTTCTTAATACAAAACATTTAGAAAATCTGGGACATCATGAAAAGACCAAACCTAAGAGTGATAGGGGTAGAAGAAAGAGAGGAACTCCAACTCAAAGGTTCAGAAATTATATTCAACAAACTTATAGAAGAAAGCTTTCCAAACATAAAGAAGGATATCCCTATGAAGGTAAAGGAGGCTAACAGAACAAAAAATAGTCTGGATCAAAAAATATCCCTTTGCCATATAATAATCAAAACACAAAACACACAGAATAAAAAATATTAAGTGTTGCTGCTATAGAGATGAATAATTTGCTTTGGTATATATCTTGATTTATTGATAGAAATTTAAGGTAACTTTTGTTATATTGTATATGTATATTTCTGCCTTTGATTAAGGTATTGTGTTTGTGTAGTTCATTTAAAAATGTAGTATATAATTAAGAAATATGGGTTAATAGATAATCATCTAAATAGCCAAGTCTGTAGTCATGTTACTTAGATTTTCTAGATATATAGAGATATATTTCAGTTTGATAGATATTCTTCAAATTTTTCAGAAATCTTCAGAATATGGCATTTAAACATTTTAATAAATTAGGACTTTCATGACATGAGACACATCTGTTCCTTGCAGCACCAATCTACTTCAAGAGGAAGATGAGCATCAAAGAGGCACTTTATGGAGTTTGTTAGATGAACTGGACATGCAGGATCCACAGAGAAATAACTGCTGAACTTGCCTAAAGGTGAGATTATCCTTCGGTGTTCCTGCTTCATGAAAGAGTCTGTGAGACTTTCTGCAAGATACAGAAGAAAGTGACTGGCAAACTGTCAATATAAGCAGACCTGTCTTTGAAATTTTCTGCTTCATGGAAAAGTCTGCTGAATACTATGGGCCTGTAGGCTGAAGTTGGATGCCCCAATGGTAGAGAAAAACTTTGGGTGACTGTCTAGGAAGTGAGATGTCTCTGTCAATTCTAGAGTTTTGGAAGTTGCTTACAATGTACTTCCTGTTTACTTAGGGAATATTATATCCTTCTGGAGTCTTTGATGGAGTTGAAGAATTTATAGTTACAGTTATAGTTTTCCTTAGTCATGATAAAAGATAAAGTAGATATAAATATTGTAAATGCAATTTTTATTTGACACCTGTTTTATGTAATTTTACTATGTGAAAGTTTTCCTTTCTCTTTAACAGAAAAGGGGAAATGGTGTAGGAAGTCTTTCTGTCTCTATGTTGCTTTTATTGGTTAACAAAGAAACTGCTTTGAGCCTATAGCAGAGCTATAGTGGAACAGAGCTAGGAAGGGAAAACTAAACGGAATTCTGGGAAGGAGAAGGGTGGAGTCAGGGAGAGAGATGCCCTGGAGCCACCAGAGTAAGACACGCTGAATCTTTGCTGGTGGACCATGACCTTGTAGTAATATACAGATGAATAGAAATGGGTTAAATTAAGATGTAAGAGTTAGGCAATAAGAAGTTAGAGCTAATGGGCCAAGCATTGATTTAATTAATACAGAGTCTATGTGGTTATTTTGGATCTTGGAGGCTGGGACAAACAAGCACCATCTTCCCTTGCAACAATAAAAAAAAAATCCCCTTGCAATAAAATAATCAAAACACAAAACATACAGAATAAAGAAAGAATACTAAGAGATGCAAAGGAAAAAGGTCAAGTAACATATAAAGGTAAACCTATCAGAATTATACCCAAATTCTCAATGGAAATCTTGAAAGCCAGAAGGTCCTGGATAGATGTGCTGCAGACACTAGGAGACCACAGAGGCAAGTCCAGACTAGTATACCCAGCAAAGCTTTCATTCACCATTGACGGAGAAAACAAAATATTCCATGACAAATCAGATTTAAACAATACATATCCACAAATCCAGCCTTATGGAAAGTACTAGAAGGAAAAGCCAACTCAAGGAAGGAAACTATACTCGCAAAAACACAGATTTCTGATAACCCCCCCACCAGCAAAACCCAAAGAAGGGTAACATGCAAACATTACTACCAAAAATAATAGGAGTTAATATTAATATCACTTAATATCAATGGACTCAATACATCTATTAAAAGACACTGGCTAAGAGAATGGATATGAAAACAGGATCTGGGCTTCTGCTGTTTACAAGAAAGGTACCTCAACCTCAAAGAAAGGCACTACCTCAGAATAAAGGGTTGGGATAAGGTTTTCCAATCAAATGGACCTATCCTAATATCTAATAAAATTTATTTCAAACTAAAATCCAGCAGCAGAGATGGAGAAGGACACGTTATACTCATAACAGGAACAATTCATCAAGATGAAGTCTCAATCCTGAACATCCATGCCCCAAATACAAAAACACACACATGTGTAAAAGAAACATTACTAAAACTTAAATCACACACCAAACCCCACACACTACACCCTTGATAATGGACAGGTCAACCAGACAGAAAGTTAACCTAGCAATAAGAGAACTAACAGATGTAATGAGTCAAATGGAGTTAACAGACATCTATAGAACATTCCACCCAAACACAAAAGAATATCTTCTTCTCAGCACCTCATGGAACCTTATCTAAAATTGATCACATACTTGGTAATAAAGCAAGCCTACACAGAGATGAAAAAACTGGAATACCTCCCTGTGTCTTATCAGATCACCAGAGATTAAAGTTAGAATTTAACAATACTACTCTTAGAAAGCCTACAAAATCATGCAAATTGAACAGCAATCTACTGAACCACTCTGGTGTAAGGAAGAAATAAAGAAAGAAATTAAAGTCTTGCTTGAATTCAAGGACAATGAGGACACACATACCCAAACCTATGGGACTTATTAAAGCAGTGCTAAGAGAAAAGTGCCCACATTAAAAAATGGTGAAAGCTCACATTAGTGACTGGACAGCACACCTAAAAACTCTAGAACAAAAAGAAGCAGATGCACCAAGGAGGAGTAGAAGACAAAAAAATTACCAAATTGAGGGCTGAAATCAACAAAATAGAAAGAAAGAAAACAATACAAAGAATCAATGAAACAAAGAACTTGTTCTTTGAGAAAAGCAACAAAACTGACAAACCCTTATCCATCTAATCAAAAGGCAGAGAGAGAATATCCGAATTAGCAAAATCAGAAAGGAAAAGCAGGACAGAACAACAGACACTGAACAAATTCAGCGAATCATTAGGTCTTACTACAAAAGCCTGTACTCTACAAAATTGGAAATTGTAAAAGAAATGAGCAATTTTTTTAGATGGATACCATATACCAAAATTAATCAAGACCAGGTGAGCAATTTAAATAGTTCTATAAGCTATGAGTAAATAGAAGCTGTCATCAAAAACCCGCCAACCATAAAAAGCTCATGGCCAGATGGTTTTAGTACAGAATTCTACCAGAACTTCTAAGAAGAGCTAATAACTATAATCCTCAAAGTTGTCCACATAATAGAAACAGAAGGGACATTGCTAAATTCTTTTTATGAGGCTACAGTTACACTGATACCAAAATGACACAAAGACTCAACCAAGAAAGAGAATCACAGACCAATCTCACTCATGAACATGGATGAAAAATTCTCAATAAAATATTGGCAAACTTAATCCAAGAACACATCAAGAAAGTCATCCACCATGATCAAGTAGGCTTTATCTCAGTGATGCAGGGCTGGTTCAACATATGAAAATCTATCAATGAATTTCATCATATAAATAAACTGAAAGAAAAACCCATCATTTCATTGCATGCTGAAAAAGCATTCGACAAAATCCAATACCCTTTCATGATAAAGGTCTTGGAAAGATCAGAGATACAAGGATAATATCTAAATATAATAAAAGCAATATACAGCAAGCTAACAGCTAACATCAAATTAAATGGAGAGAAACTCAAAGCGATTCCACTAAAATCAGGAATAAGACAAGGCTGTCTACTCTCTCAATATCTCTTCAAATAGTTCTTAAAGTATTAGCAATAGCAATAAGACAACTTAAGGAGATCAAGGGGATTCAAATTGGAAAGGAAGAAGACAAACTTTTGTTATTTGCAGATGATGTGATAGTATACATAAGTGACTCCAAAAATTCAACCAGAGAACTCCTACAGATGATAAATACCTCCAGTGATGTGGCAGAATACAAGATCAACTCAAAAAAACAACCTAGATGCCACTCAACTGAAGAATGGATAAAGAAAATGTGGCACATTTACACATTAGAGTACTACTTAGTGGTAAAACAAAAACAATGACATCTTAAATTTGCATGCAAATCAATGGAATTAGAAAACACTATCTTTCCATAGCCTGGCAGACAAAAAAATGAAAGAAAGAAAGAAAGAAAGAAAGAAAGAAAGAAAGAAAGAAAGAAAGAAAGAAAAAAGAAAAGAAAAGAAAAAAAAACACTATCCTGAGTGAGGTAACCCAGAACCAAAAAAATGAATATACATGTATTCAATCATTAGTGGATACTAGCTATAAACAAAGGACATTGAGTCTATAGTTCATGATCCTAGAGAAGCTAAGTAATAAGGTGAACCCAAAGAAAAACATATATCGTCCCACTTGGAGTTAGAGACAGACAGGGTTGCCTAACAAGAAGGGGAGAATGGGGGCAAGGGGGTAAAGGTGGGGAGGACGGGGAAGAAGAGGAGAGAAGGGGAGGGCTTTGAGGAGAGATGGGAAGGTTGAGGGAATGGGATGGTCAAGGTGGAGGGGGGACATACATGAGAGCAAGGAGAGAGATATCTTGATTGGGGGAGGCAAGAAGCCTGACTCTAGAGAAATTTCCAGGAATCTACAAGGATGTCACCAGCTAAGTCCCTAGGCAATAGTGGAGAGGGTGCCGAACTGACATTGCCCTGTATTCAGATTGATGATTATCTTAAATATCACCATAGAACCTTTGTCCAGCAACAGAGGGAAACATAGGCAGAGACCCACATTGGAACACTGACCTCTGCTCCCAAGGTCCAGTTTAAGAGTGGAAGGAATGAGAATATGAACACATAGGTCAAGACCATGAAGGTGTTGGTTCATTCACTTAAGCAGTTTACCTGAACTAATGGGAGCTCACCAACTCCAAGCATAGGACCAAGCTAGTTCCTATGAATGTGATTTACAGTTGTTTGGCTGGGGCAGACTGAGGGCCACTGGCAGTGGTACTAGGATTTCTCTCTTCTGCATATACTCACTTTTTGGGATTCTATTCTCTTTGGATGTATACTTCGCTCAGCCTAGATTTAGTGGAGTGGGCGTTGGACCTTCCACAGGGCAAGGTGCCTTGCCTTCTCTTAGGATTGGAGGCAGCCAGGGTAGGAGTTTGCTTGGAGGAAATGGAGGAGGGGAGGGAGTGGGAATTTAGATTAGTGTTTTATTTTTTAATCTATTAAACACACATGCACACAGAGACATTCTTTTTATTACTTCCATGAAAAAATAACTTCCTGAGTAATATAGTTATGCCAGCAGTTAAAATTCACAAAATACAGATGTTAAAATACACACACACACACAAAATCATCAAAAAACTTAAATATGCATACATTCCAAGCTTGAGTAATATTTTTGAGGATATTATTATCTAAATATAGCATTAAAATCCCAAGGAAGAAGGCTTGGATAATGACTTAGAGATAAAAACACTGGGTACAGCCCAGCGGTGGTGGTGCATGCTTTTAATCTCAGAAGTAGAGAGACAAAGGCAGGCAGATCTCTGTGAGTTTGAGGTTAGTCTGGTTTACAAAGTCAGTTCCAGGACAAGCAAGTCTATTTCACATAGAAAGCCTGTCACAAAAAACAAACAAACAAAACAAACAAATAAAAAATAAAAACAAACCCTGGGTGCTCTTCTAGGGGATTAGAGTTTGATTCCTAGCAATCACATGAGGACTAGTAACTGCCGGTAACTCCAGTTTCAGGGTACCTGAGCCTCTCTGGCCTTTGAGGGCATTAGAATAATTTCACACACAAACAAATAGGCAGGTAAACATTGATAAAGTAGGAATAATAAGTCTTAAGTATTTGAAAATCCTAAGGATCTAGAATTTGGTCAAACTGATTCTGGAACAGATTATTCTCAGAACCTAGATTATTCTTAGAATATGCCAATATTTGCTTTTTTATTTTAACTGAAAACAAGTCTGTCTGAGCACATGATCCCAACTATGGTGTCAAATCTTGTATCAGATGCATGGAGGGGAGGAAGCTTTCCTCCATTAACTGTTTTTTTTTCTTTTCTCTCATTATATAGCGGGCAAATGTGCTAGTTACTCTTCTATTGCTGTGACACAACACCATAAACAAGGCTGTATATAAAAGAAATAATTTATTTTGGAGTCTTGCGTTTTCAGAGTGGTAGCTCAAGACTAGCATTGTCGTAAGCATGCAGTATGCAGAAACACATGACTCTGGAACAGTAGCTAATAGCTTCCATCTTTTTCTAGAAGAGGCAAAGCAAAATTGAGAAATGACTGGGATTGAGTTAAGCTTTTGATACCTCCTTTAACAAGCACAAAACTTGTAATCTTTCCTAAAGAACTCCAAAAACTGGAACTAAGCATTCAAATGTGTGAACCTATGGGAAACATTGTCATACAAAGATCTATAGGAAGTTTCAAGCTCAAATTTAAAAATGAATCAAAATAAAACAAACAAACAAACAAAAAACCCATAGGGAAAGACTGAGTAGAATTGGGCAGGTATGTCTAAGAATAACTTAGCAACCATGGACCCCACTTGGCAAAAGTTACAAAAACATTAGTTTCTAAACAAAACACTTATTAACTGGATCCAAAATTTTATCAAGCTTTGATAACACCACCCTCTTAATAAAGAGATCCTTAGGAGTCTTTAGAATGACCAAATATATCCAGAAAGATACATCAAAGCAGGAGTAGTTAATCAATCTAGCCTAAAACTGACCTCATGTACTAAAGAGATTCCTTAAATAACATTTTATGGAAAGCCTCCATTATACTATCTTATGCATATTCGTGGGGTATTATGCATACTATTATAATCATATGCATTAGTGGAAAAGGACAAAAGCACAGAACAAACATTTCATCAAAACAGCACTCATGTACAGTAGTCCTTCCAGCAACCAATACCACGTCTTTCCAGACGAATTATGCATTGAATAAATTTCATTCAGAGACTGCTACTCTATGCAGTATTTCTGTCCTGTACTTCACTTTGTTTCCAAATGAAATACTTCCCTGCTTTACTGTCTGTGTGTTCTTCAGGTCTTTGAATAAGACATCAAATTCTGAGAGCTACAGGTATAGACAAATCAAAAGCAACTTGAGTGATAGAGGGACAAAAAAGCTAACAAGGATTATGGCAAAATAACATTATCTGATGTTGGAATTGTGAAATAAACAAACAAAAAAACTGTTGGAGCCTGGAGAAGATGCAAAGATGTTGTATTTTATCAATTACATGATTAGATTGTGTCTGTGAGGTATAGGGAAAAAATAGCCTGTGTCTTTCAACTGCACTTTTCAATCCAGACTTGTTCTCCCTCCAAGTTTGTGAGTTGTCTGTACATATATACTCATGTATTTTCTTTTTTATTTATTTATTTATTTTTAATGTTCTGTGAGTTTTATTTTTTTATTTTTTATTTTTTCCATTCAAAAACATAATTAAATAAATAATTTTTTTTTACATTTCTTCCCCTTCTTCCGGTCCCCTCCCGCTACCTCTCACCCCTCCTCCCTCCCCCTTCTTCCTTAAAAGAGGGCATGGTGCCCTGCCCTGTTGGAAGTCCAAGGCCCACCCCCCTCCCAACCAGCCTAGGAAGGTGTGCATTCAAAAAGACTCAGTTCCCCCAAAAAAATACATGCAGAAGAGATAGGTCCTAGTGTCATTGTTGATGGCTTCTCTGTCTGCCCCCTTTTGCCACCACATTCAGAGAGTCTGGTTTGATCATATGCTCATTCAGTCCCAGTCCAGCTGGATTGGTGTGCTCCCATTAGTTCAGGCACACTGTCTCAGTAGGTGGACCAGCCCCTCATGGTCCTAACTTCCTTACTCATCTTCTCCCACCTTCTGCTCTTCAACTGCACCTTGGGAGCTCAATCCATTGCTCTGATGTGAATGTGGGTCTCTGTCTCTATCTCCATCCATCAGATGAAATTTCTGTTCCTGTGGGTTTCGCTGTCTCAGGTCTGCTCTGGCCCAGGTCGCTGGCTCAGTCCTGGTCTGCCAATATCCCTGGAGTTAATCCACTCCCACTCGCATGGAGCTTGCTTTCTCAGGAACATTCCAGCCAAGGTAGCTGGTTCAGTCCAAGATCAGTCTTATTATGGACTTTTTATCACAAATTTCTTTAGTTGAGATTGCCAGTACTCCAGTATTAATCATTGCTCTTATTTGCATGTATTTGGATCTGAACCCTTAGGATAGGTTGTCTTCTGTCTTCTGCTCCTCCACTGAACCTTGGGAGCTCAATCCATTGCTCTGGTGTGAATGTGGGTCTCTGTCTCTATCTTCATCCATCGGACGAAATTTCTATGGATGTGATCAAGATAATCATCAGTGTGACTATGGGACAATGCTAGTTCTGGCACCCTCTCCTCTGCTGCCCAGGGACCTAGCTGGGGACATCCCTGTGGACACCTGGGATCTCCTCTAGAGCCAAGTATCTTGCCAGTCCTAAAATGACTCCCTTAATGTAGATATCTTACTCCCTTCTCCAATATCCACCTTTCCTCCATCTCCACCCTCCCACTCCCCCAAGCTCTCCTCAGTCCTTCCCTTCTCCCTTCTCCTTACCCCTCTCCTCTCCCCCACCCCCCTACTCCACCTCTATGCCCACCCCTGTATTCCCACCTTTTACCTGGCAATCTTGTTTGCTTCCAATTTCCAAGAGGATCTATATATGATTTTCTTTGGGTTCACCTTGCTATTTGGCTTCTCTGGGCTTCTGAGCTAAATTCTCAATAAAATACTGGCAAACAGAATCCAAGAACACATCAAAAAGATCATCCATTATGATCAAGTAGGCTTCATCCCAGAGATGCAGGGCTGGTTCAACATACGGCAATCTATCAATGTAATCCATCATATAAATAAACTGAAAGAAAAAAACCATATGATAATATCATTAGATGCTGAAAAAGCATTTGACAAAATTCAACACCCCTTTATGATAAAGGTCTTGGAGAGATTAGGGATACAAGGTTCATATCTAAATATAATATACTCATGTATTTTCATCATTTCTTCTTCTACTTATTCTCACTTAAACTACTCCCATGTCTTTCCACCAGTTCCTCTCAAATCATTATGTGTTCTTTAATTATTGTTACACATGCACACATTCAACCACACCCCCCACACCCCCACTCTCTCTCTCTCTCTATATATATATATATATATATGTATGTATATATGTATATATATACATATATATCCTGCTGAACCCATTTAGTATTGTTTATATTTATATTTGCTTCTGGATGTTCACTTGGACTGAATACCTATTAAGTGATTCCTCCCTGGAAAAGACTGAGTTTCTTATTCATAGCAATCATTAATTGCCTGTAGCTCTCCATATAAGAATAAGGACTTGTGATTGTTACCTCATCCATACTTTACTGTCAACTGATGTCATTGTGCTTGTTTGTTTAAATAAAGGGAAAAATATCAAAAACAAGGTGGGAAGTGGACTTATAACTTGTATTTCAGTAGACAATTAGTTAAACACGGAATTAAAGGGAGGAAGGTAAAAAAATCACTAAGCATGTTTGAAGAAGTCATAGGGAAACATACTATTTAGTGCTTACTTAATATATATTATATAATATACTATAATGTATATATTATGTGCCAGTATGAATGAAATTGTGCTAATTGGGGATCATAATGCTCCACCAAAATACCCATAGATCATCTAACAAAATCTACAGTGTAAGGCATTGAAAACAATCCATGAAGTAGTTCATTAGAGGAGTCAAGGAGACTCAAAAATAGCACAGACTATTGTTGTTGGGATCCCTGAGAGACAGGAAAAACAAAAGTAGAAAACAATCACAAATGCTAAACAATATCTTACAGTAAGAATAAAATAGATCTCATCTCTCCCACAAGCCCTCCTCACATAGTAGTTATACTGAGGGACCTGAAGATCTGACAAGCAGGCATGTGATTTAGTTCCTGCCAAAATGCTTACATGATAACTTGCTACATCCTCTGGGTGTCCCCTTTTCTATAGCTGGCCTATATTTAGTAGTTCACATGAAGGCTTTAAAGCCAGAAGTACAATTATAAGATGCCATATATAGAAGAAAATAAAAGCGAAAGTCAAATAAAAGGCTTAGTTTCATTGTATACATTGCTTTTTTATTTTCAAGATAGATTTAAACAAGTCTTTTAATCTAAATTAAAAGCTGTTTTCTGAAGCACCTGCTGTAAATGTTTCTTTGTTGTAAATGATCTACTGTTCCACCAATACATAAACATATTGAATAAAAAATGGCATATATTAATAATAGAACACAATCTATTCAAAAGAAAATTGTAATAAAAGAGTTGGCAGGAAAATATATCAATTAAGATATATTAAGCAAGGTGACAATATTAAGAAATTAAAATCTCACATACTTCCTCTTTTGGGCAATAAAGGCAACAACAAATGTATTTATTATACTAGTGTACATGTTGGTATAGTGTCATATATAGGATAGAAAACCAAAAGGGCTAAATATTTGGGCATGAGAAAGACTGAGTTGAGATAATTGACATGAGTTATGAAAGTGCACACCAAGCTAATTATGTTTTTAGTTCTAATTCTGTTATGGATTTTTTCATTTTTTGGTAGACTAGTTCATAGACCTTAAAGTCCAATGTGAAGTCGCATACCATCCATTACAAATTGTGGTTTTAACTGTAGATGAACATGGAGATGGACAAGTTTTTGTCCTTGTTCATTTTGATGTGTGTTTTTCTTTCTTTTTATTTTGGAATTTTTTAATGATAAAGTTATTTGAAAATGTTCATATAAGATGTTTTTCTGGACATACTTTAGATTAGCAATAACAGAAATTTCTAAATTATGACTGCTGTGGCCACTGTAGCAAAAGTAAATTACATTTTAAACAGAATTTTCTAATCTGCTGTGGACACTTGATATCTTCTTAGGAAGTAGATCAAAGCAAGATATTGTTCTATTAAGAAAAAAACAGTATATCTTCATTGTTTTTGATGATGAACCTATTTCTTAACTTCTAAAAGTCATCTGCATACTTAATGCTATTGCTTATTTATGATATGGTCTAGGATTTTATGAAATGTTTCTTTTTACTATGAAACCTGCTAAGATGATTTAAGGAATAAAGATAACAATTATAAATATACCCACAAGGATCAAAAATTTGAAAATTCCATGATGGTGTCCAAAGATGACTTTTTATTGCTAAGACTAAGGAACAATCTTGTTTCACCTAAAATGTTTAAAGACAGCATATTTAGGAGGTCTATACATTTGTGGCAGAGAGTTTTGAGTCCAATACACAAGGATTCAATGTTTCAAGTACAAATGTTCATGATTTTAAGAAACTGTAACTGAATTTATTTGTGTTGTTCAGATTCCCCTTGCATATATTGTCATGATCATTATAAGAATAGCCATAGTGGCCATTGTTTTATGTGTACATACCTGATGTTCATATAGCTACTTCCTGAGCAAAAATGTCTCTTCTCAGAGAAGCATAAGAAATGTTATTATATGTTCAATTATGGCTAAGCTGTTGCAGATTTAGGTAGACAGCAGTTGCCTTTTTCCAAAACTTTCCAGTGGTATTCAAAACCTGACTACATATTGAAGATGATGTTAGCAGGTAGGTACAGCAGCATGAACCAATTGAGCAGTCCATACTTACTCTTTTCCCTGTGGAGTTTGTATTATGACTTAAATCACTTTTGGGGAATATCATAGCATTGCTGACAGTAATACTTAGTTGTATCTTCAGGTGCTAGACTGCTGGTGGTGAAAGTAAAATTCGTTCTAGAATCACTGCCACTGAACTCTAATGGGACAAGAGGTTGCAAGCAGAATTCATCATATATCAGGATTGTAAAAATGATTCTAAGTGTCTTCTGCTGTCAGTGTGAGCAAATATTAGTACCTTGACTTACCTGGCATGTGATGGCTACTCCTTCCTAGAAATAACAACCGAAAGAATAGTGTGTGTCATAGGATGTCACTTGTAGCACCTACATTAAGAAAATTAAAAGTTAATAAACACATAATAAAAAATACTTCAACAGCATTTTCCTTTACTTCCAAGTAGCAGTAATCACTTTGATTGGAGAGATCCCCATAGTTAACCCTTCTGTTCTAGAAGCCAGAGCATCAATAGGCTCAGGAATTGAGTGGAAGCCCCTATGAAAATATTATGACCTAAATGTAACTGAAGTTTCTTCCAATTGTAACCAACTTGCTCAGGAAGTACTCTTGCATGGACTGTCCTCAGAGCACATGGAATTCAAAGTTATTGAGAGGAACTGGGGAAAATATCATCAATATTTCTTGCCCAGCCACTGGGAGATTCATGATACACTTTTGGGTTCGATGTTCTTTTTTCCTAAACTATAAACATCTTTACTTCTTCATAAAAAAGTACTGGAGAATTCAACCAGAAAATTAAGTCAATCACATAAGGCTTAACCTGTTTTTTTTTTCTTTTCTCTAAGCCAAATTTGCAATAGTTCTTCCAGGGAATCGCATAGAAAATTACCAAAGTTTTCACTTAAAATGAAGGGGATGTAATCTCTGACAGTTCTAAAGTAATGAATTATAGTATCAGGGTCAGTGTTTCAAAATCACTATGAGGGTATGGGTCTCCAGAAAGGTTATAAGGGAGACTTTGCTAATTGTTTTTTCCTGCCTCTTTATCCTCCAATTCTCTGTGGCCTTGTCACCTCAAGATTATTCCCCACACTCACATGTACTTCTTTTATGCTTGTGTAAAATCTGTTAGTCAGAACTCTTTTGATTACATCCGGGTGTCAACTGGTTAATCAGCCTACATCAGAATAAGGCTAAAATGATAATATACTACTGAGGTAGTAAACAAGTAACATGAAGCACTTTCTAAAATTTCTATATATTCACTATCTACATTTCTTTCCCCCTCATTTTCTTCCATTTGTTAGTGTCTCTGTTTTTAAGAACACATACATGCAGATACCCACAGAAGACAAAAAATCAGTGTTGAATTCCCTGGAGTTGAATTGTAGGAAATAATTACCAGCTCCACATAGGTGCTAGTTACTAAACTCAGGTCCTGTGGAAGAACATCAAGAAATTCTAACTGCTGGTGCATTAATCAAGCCAATAAGAATTTTTTTTCTGTTAAAACATCATATTAAAATCATGTCCCTGAGCCGGATGGTGGTGACGCATGCCTTTAATCCCAGCACTCGGGAGGCAGAGGCAGGCAGATCTCTATGAGTTCGAGGCCAGCCTGGTCTACAAGAGCTAGTTCCAGGACAGGCTCCAAAGACAGAGAAACCCTGACTCAAAAAACCAAAAAATAAAAAAATCAAAATCATTTCACTGTATGAGCTGGAGAGATACTTTATAGTCAAGCTTTGTTTTGATCACCAGCTCCTAAATAATGACAGTAAGACATTTTGCATTAAGTGTGAAAGTTTCATGTTAGTTTAGGTTTGTTCCAAGCTAACTCATAAAATTTAAGGTAACCTGTTTATATTAGTCTCCATTGTATCAGGGATCACATCTTTCTCCCATACAGTACATATGAATTTCTTTGCATCCTGATGGTAAAACCCTACCTCTCATTTCCTTTCCCAGATTTCCTCTTTCTATCCAGAAGTCCCTTCTATCCTCTGCTGCTTAATGGTTATTCATCTCTTTATTAAACCAATCAGAAGGTGCCTTAAAGAGGGGAAGAAAGACAGGAACATGTCTTCACACAATATCATTAAACATCCTACAAGAGTGTTTCAGCAAGTAAAAGTGCCTGCAACGAAGCTACCAATTTGAGATTTTCTGAAACCAACATGGTCCCAATTTGGGCTCTGTAATTTAATGGAGAGAAACTGACTACACACACACACACACACACACACACACACACACACACACACACACACACACACACACCACTAAACTAATACATGTAAAAAGATCAATTCACTTCACTGAGGTATAATAACATGAAATGTTATACATATTTAATTCATATAAAACAATTGAGTTGGAATTGACATGTGAAGTTTCACTTGCCCAAAACACCAGAGCCCAAAACATCACTTGCAAAATATCCCCAAACTAAATTTCTGAGGAATATTAATTTTAATATCCATTGCCCCTACATTTTCATAATAAACACATAAGAAACACCTCGCTAGTATTTGTGTTTTCTTGTGTTTCCATGGAGACAATTTAAATGGCATAGAAGAAATATAGCTTCCATCTTCTACATTTAAAATTTTTAAAGTTGGCAGCCTTTTCTATAATATTGTTAAAACGGTATAGTTATTCAACTCAAAGAGAGTCATTGTATGCATATATATTCACTGTAATACAGCACTTAAGGGATGTATGCTATGATCTAAATTGACAATTTTTAGCATATTCTTTCCCACATTTTGTTTTATTATTGTCAGCATCCCTGGCACAGAAGATATTTTATATGATTTTGTAAATATGAGAAGCCTGCATGACTCTTCCCTCTATACTTCAGCACTAGCCCAGACATTTGTGCATATTGTTATCGAGGGAGGACCCACCCTGGCTAGTACATAAAAGCTCAGTTGTCATATTGCAGTTTCTGATCAGTCTCCTTGGACTGTGTCCTCAAAATGAAGTTTCTTGTTCTAATGTTTGTGCTGTTGTACAGTACAGGATTCCTGATGAGAACAAAAGTCAGGTAGGATGACTTTCAGGTACCACTGCTAATCACATGTGTTTCCCATATCTGAGAAGACAGTGAAGGTGCTGGGACCATAATTAGGTGTCTGCAGAGAAAGAGTTTGAGCAGGAGCAGGAGAAAGAACAGCAAACTCCTAAGTTTAAAAGGTCATCTCAGCCCACAGAACTGCTTCTTTGAGGAGGACACCAAAACAGGATTCTTACTTCTAGTAATTCTTGCAATCAAAACACATAATATATGATCTAGATATGAGTTTCTTGAGGGTGTAATATGATCAAAAAACAAGTCCTCTAGGTGGGAAGAATGCAGAATATTTACCGACATACACTTGATTGCATTTAGACAAGAGGAAAGGAAAGGGTTCTGCATAACTTGTGCACAGTATGTTAACTATAAACAGTTATTACCTATAACTGATCCCAATAATTTAGATGAGAGACTCTGACATCTTTTACCACTGAGAACTAAGAATAGATCAATACAAATTATGTATCTGATAAAAAGAACAGTGCCTCAGAAATATTAAGTTTATGTAAATAATACCACCACCCGTGTGGGTGAAAAACAAAAGATAAAAGACATGAAAAATGCATAGCTCAATAAAATCAATAATAAAATAAAATAAAATAATGTGCTGATTTTCTCAGACTTCAGGGCACGTGCAACATACCCACTGACTGACTTCTACCAGCAACTTTTCTGATCTTGGTCTAGGATGACAATAAATCCACTTATACCTATCCGTAGAGAACAAATGCACTCCATATTATTACTGTCCATATAAATGTTCTATGCATCTAAGTAATGCAACAGCGAATGTGAAAGTCAGTATGCGGTTGGTGTGAGTTGGAAGGACACTTAATGGAAAAAGGAAGAAATTATAAATGAGATTGCATGGTGTGTAATTGGCCATACTCCATATAAATTAGAATTTCAGGGGTTGTATTTTAGGTAGGTCAGCAGGTAAGAACATTTCTTGTTCTTACAGAGGACCAAGGTTCAATTCCACCATATACATGGTGATTTGAAACCACACAAGTTCCAGGGTATCTGACAAAACTGTTCTATGGGTACAACCACACATGTGTAGCACATGCAGACATAGCAGCCACATGCATAGAAATATTTAAAAATCTTAATTACATTTTTTCTTTTTTAAAAATTTTATTTATTTATTTATCTAAAAAGAAAACTCACAGAGATCCACCTGATTCTGCCTCCAGAGTGCTGGGATTAAAGGAATGCACAACCACTACCCAGCTTGAAAAGAATTTTTTCAAGGCAATAGTTGTCAAGTGTGAAATAAATTATCATTCAGATAAACTCTATATTTGTGAACATGACATTGTTGATTAATTAAAACATATATATATCATGTCAGTACATTAAAATCGTCAGTATTAATGGACAGAATTAGGGCATTGTGAATTCTTTTTTATCTCTATTATAGTCTTTTTGATGGATCCCTCAAAGAAAATACTCCATACTTCAGGGTCACACTAGTCATTGATTTTCAGGTTAATCATTTTCTTTTTTTTAATATTTATTTATTTATTATGTATACAATATTCTGTCTGTGTGTATGCCTGCAGGCCAGGAGAGGGCACCAGACTCCATTGCAGATGGTTGTAAGCCACCATGTGGTTGCTGGGAATTGAACTCAGCACCTTTGGAAGAGCAGGCAATGCTCTTAACCTCTGAGCCATCTCTCCAGCCCCAAGTTAATCATTTTCTTAATATTTCCATGTACCCATTCTTTCTAACATATCTCTTGTATCTATCATAATTATCAGGTACTGAGTGGATGTCATTTTAACCCTGCCTGATTTCTATCATTTACAGAATGGTTGTCTATAAATGACTGTAAAACCCCACCATTTCCCCCAATAAAAACTCACAGTAAGGTTATCTTATCATTGATATATACACTCTGAATCCCACTATGATTCTAAATCCCCGTATGTGGCTTATGGCTTCATTGTCTTACATGCTTCTCTTAACACACAGCTGATATCATTCTTCCATAAAACTAAATTAAGAGACATATCCTAGCAGTATCTGGATGATATGGTGCTCACAGTATTTCCAAGTTTAGGAATGATTATACATTCAAGAACAATGACAATTTTGAGAGGAACTCATATATTTAAAGACAGTAACTTGTGTTAAGAGGAATTGGTTAAAAAATCACAGAACTCAGAAGAACATTCAGTATAAATATAATCCCAAATATAATTCCTGAATCTAGGAAGGAAATTTATATGCACAGATGGAAGGGGAGAAACTCCATGACCTTGGATACTCTTGATATAAGTAATATTTATATAATTGAGTGGTTATAAATAGTTAAAATTACATTGTTTACCCAAAAGGATGTTTTAAATATAAGAGATTCTGGCATTCCTAGCAAATTACATCTTCAAATAGTATTCCATTACTCTTGTTAGAATCATTGTAAGCAGGAAACTGCATGGCAAGTTGTGGAGCTCAATGGATACATCAACATTATACTCCAATACCCAAGCATCAGGAAACATTTCTGGAAATGCTGGTGAAGAGATTGTGGGAGCCATAAGATCACAGAGTCTGCTGTGAGATTTTTACCTCTTAGTAACTTCAGGAGAAATACATGTAAAGTATCACCAACATTACTAGCCAAATGTGAACTGAACAGAGAAGACACCAAGAATGTGACAAAATGAATAAGGAAAGTCCAGAAGGCCCCAGTTCTCCACAAAGAATTAAAGATATCAGAGTAATTCTGGGAGAAGTAGAGATACTACTCCCCAGTAAAGAACACACCAATTGATTTCCCATGGCCAAGTGATCAGCCCTGAAAACATACATACAAGTAAAATTAAATGGATTTAACCATTGGTATTTAGGGACGTTTATGTATCCACTACATGTAGATACATAAAATGATAAAGTAATGAAAAAATAGACGATGGATTTGAAAAAAAAGTAAAGAGGGGTGTTTGGAGGATTTAAAGAAAGAAAGGGGAGAGATAAATGTCTTAATTAAAATACAGTCTCAATATAAATAGAAAAAAAGAAGTAGCCACCTATAAAATACTCCTGTAAGGTGCCCTATCAAAAGACCAAGGAAGTCTCTTTATTAACCAATGAAAGCAACCCAAATACAGAAAGACCTCCTACATCAATATTCTTTCTAGAATTGTACTATATCTGACAGCCCCTGACATCAAGGGTAACTTAACAAGGAAATTCTACATTATATAAAATAGGAAGCAAAATAAAGTTCAAGTAATAGACTAGTGCTGTTCTTTGTTGTCCAAATATGAGTTCTTTCCCTATAAATAAACATATACTGCCCCTCTGATCTGAGACATAAAACAACCACAAGCCTATAATGAATCTCTTGGGCAGTCCTGTGGCTCTGCCCCACCATTGCTGATTTGCATGTGCCCATAGCACAGCCCACTGTACTGATAACTTCTTCATAGACAGGTGACACCCTGTGCTTGTCTCAGCCTCAGACCCATCACACACAGACATGATGATCCCCACTCCTCTCCTGGGATTGCTCCTGCTCTGGCTTTCAGGTAAGGAAGGCAGCATTGGAAATCTATTCATCTGAGTGCGACCAGTCCTTCATTGTCTCTGTGAAAGTTTTCTTAGCATAATTAATTGTGTGGGAAATTTGTTTTCAATTTCCAAACTCAGGTGCCAGATGCAACATCCAGATAACCCAGTCTCCAGCCTCCCTCTCTGTGTCTTTGGGAGACAGTGTCACCATGACATGCCATGCCAGTCAAAACATTTACAATAGTTTGGCATGGTATCAGCAGAAACCAGGGAAACCTCCCAAGCTCCTGATCTATGGTGCAAACAGCTTGGCAGCTGGGGTCCCAACGAGGTTCAGTGGCAGTGGATCTGGCACACAGTATTCTCTCAGGATCAGCAATCTGCAGTCTGATGATATTGCAAGATATTACTGCCTACAGGGTAGATATTTCCCACCCACAGTGATTGAAGTCATGACATAAATCACCTGGGGAAACAGAAGTGAGAGCCCAGGCTGCCCATATTGTTCCTTCTTCGGTCTCCAGCTGCTGATTCTGTTTTTCTTTTCTGAGTTATTAAGGTCATTGTGATGTTTTGTGCAGGGATCAGAGGAATTTTTCTATGACATAAATTTCTGTCCTTTTTCCAAGCACAAGCACTAAAATCACAGGTCTTGTTTTCATTACCTTCATAAAAAATGTAAAAAAAAAAACCTTTTCCTGAGTAACAGAAAAATATGAACAGCTAAAATTCATGCAATAGAGATGTTAACACACATACATGCACACACACATACACACAATCATAAACATACAAGCACATGCACCTGGGATAATCTTTGCAAGTATATTATTATCTAAGTATGTTAAAAAATCAACTGTATTAAAATCCCAAGGAAGATGGTTCTGAAGCTGGCTTATTGGTTAAGACCACTGGGTGCTTTTCTTGAGAAGCTGGGTTTGATTTCCAATAGCCATATTAATGCTGGCAACTGCCTGTGACAACAGTTTAAGGGTATCAGAGACCCTCTTCTGGCCTCCAATGGCATTTTTGTAATATGGTACACAAACATATATAAAGGTAAACATCAATAAACATAAAATAAAAATAAATAAGTCTTAAATATTTGAAAAACCCCAAAGGACTAGCATTTGGTCAAAATGACACCGGAAACAGACTATTCTCAGAATCTATATTTCATTTTTTTTTCTGAAAACAAGTGTTTCTGAGTCCTCAGCTATTGTGTCAAATCTCATAACATATGAATGGAACGGAAGAGCTTTCCTCCTTTATGTGTTTCTTTCTCTTCTCTCCTTGCTAGGAGGGCATCTGTCTTAGTTACTTTTCTATTGTTTTGACATGATACCAAAATCAAGTCTATTTATAAAAGAAATAATTCTTTCATTTCCAGAATGTTAACCCAACACCAACACTGTAGTAAGCATGACATCAGACAGAAAGGCAGGGCTTTGGAGCAGTAGGTAACAGTGTAAATTTTTATCTGTAAGACAGAGAGATTACTGGGGATGGCTTGAGTTTTTGAAATCTCAAAGCACACTCCAAGTGACATACCTCCTCCAACAAAGACACAACTTTTAATCTTTCTTGGAGAGTTCCAAAACATGGACCAAGCAGTAAAATGTGTGTACCTATGTGCAATATTTTCATTTAAAGCACCATAGCAAATTTCAAGCACCAAATTAAAAAGAAAAGAAAAGAAAAAAATTTAAAGAAAGACTAAGTCAAAATGGGGCAGGTATGTGTAAGGGTAGCTTAGCACCCATGAACCCCACTGGGAATGATTTACAAGCACATTCTTTCCAAACAAAAACAGTTATCAACTAGAGCTATAATTTCATAAAGTTTCATTCACACCACTCTCTAAATAAAGAATGCTTCATTTCAACCATGGCTTCATAGGCGCCTCAAGTATGGCCAAGTACATCAAGAAAAAGAGAACAAAATAGGAGCAGTTAACCAATCTAGCCTACAACTGACTTTGTGTAGTAAGAATAAAATTTGAAAACAAAATTTATTCCCTTGCAATGCTGAAGAATATATGGGTAGCCTGGATATGGCAGTTTTGTAGTACTTGTCAATATTGCGTTTCATGATCTAAGTTGATGAAGACAACTAACCAGGTCTCTTCCTCAAGAGTGCACCAGATCTCATTACAGATGGTTATTAGTCACAGTGTGGTTGCTGGGAATTGAACTCAGGACCTTGGCAACAGCACGCCATGCTCATAACTGCTGAACTATCTCTCCATTTTATGGAAAACGTCCTATATACTATCCTATTTATATGCATGGTATATCATGCATATCATTACAATCAAATGCATCAGGGGAAAAACATTAACACTGAACAAAGCAATTCAGTAGAAACAGACAACCATATACATCAGAATTTTCAGCAACCAATACCACTTCCTTCTGGCTAAATTATCTATTGAGCAAATTTTATGCAGGCTCTGCTGCCTATGTCAGTGTTTGTCTCCTGTGCTTCATTTTGATTATGAATAGAATTCATTCCTGCTCTAATATATGTGTGCTTCTTCTTTTCTTTGAAAAAGACACCAAGAACCTAAGAGCCACAGGTACAAATAAATCACAGAAAACATTAGTGAGGGCAGTGGGAAGGAGTAAACAAGGATCAAAGCAAAACAGTATTTGCTGCTTCCTGAATTTTGAAATTTGATATGAAGAAATGAGCATGTATTCTATTTGAGCTTGGAAGGATGCAAAGAGGTGGTATTTTACCCAATGACATGAATCAATTATATTGAGTCTGTGAGGTAGAGGGAAAAGTTAGCATGAATCAGCAAATTGTAGCTTTTCAATCCAGATGTTTCCTTCCTCCATGTTTCTGAGATATGGACTTTTTTTGGAGTGTTTATAAATATATAGTCCAGTATTTTTTATCATTTCCTACTTCTTCCAATTTCTAGATCTCTCATGTCTTTTTACCACTTCCTTCAAAATTCAAGATGTGCTTCAATTGTTATTGTTATACATGCATGCACATGTGTGCAAAACCATACTCAAGATATATATATATATATATATGTGTGTGTGTGTGTGTGTGTGTGTGTGTGTGTGTGTAAATATGCTTCTAAAGATGCCCATGGTCATATCAGAGAAGAAGCAGATGGCAGTTGACTTCTGGGTATCAGTCCACCAGGAAGCAAATCGATGATGGGTCAATTTTGGATAGGAAAGACCTTGAGACCACAGAGTTCAGAATGGATTTTGCTTCTGCTGTGCCTTTACATGTTTGCTGCTGCTATCTTTCTCTGCTGTCTGACATGGTGTGAAAGGAAGTGAAGAGATCCTCAATGCCTGCAATGTAGTATGTTTATCTCTTGGAAACATCCTATTCTCCTGGGAATTTTTACTGTCCATTAATATGAAGGTGATTCCTTCCTAAGCTGCACTGTCTAGTTGATAATAATAATGTTAGTTTATACAGAGTTTTGATGAATAAAAATAAATAGAAGTATATGCTACACAGCCAATGTCTATGAATTTTACCTATCAAGCTGCATAGGTCATAGCTTAGTTAATGGTTAAGAAAAACAATTTAGTCTCTGGAACAAGGCTTGCACTATTTTCTTTAATCTTAATGCTGAAAGATGCTGTCACAGATTTAGGTGTGCATCACCAACTAAAACAAGGCCTTACAGTAGCTTCAGGTTAGATCAGATGTTTTGATGATAGCTTTGAAATGAAAAAACAGAAAACACTCTAAAATTCACAAGGACACATAGAAAAGGTCACAAATTCAAAGAAGTCCAATTGTCAGTAGGTCATAATTAGGGTTGGTTAATGACCAATGGTGATGATTAATCACTTATACCATTTTTGCCCTCAATCTCCTGAAATAAAAAAAAAAGGTATTGATGAGTGGCTAAGCACCCTCAGGATTTAACATCAAGCTGTCCATTTTTTTATACATAAAATTTTAAATTTGTGATTCTTTTAAGATTGTGTGCAAGATTATCTTTCAAGATAACTAATAGAGTGATTGTTCTTTCTTTGTAACCACAACAAGCAGCCTGTCAATGAAAGAATACCTAGCTTACAGTGTTAGTCTATTAAAAATTGCTTGTTTATGAATGTATATGTGTTATTGGGATAATTTGTTTTCACCTGTAAAAAATAATATGTTTAATCATGTAAAAGGAAATGAAAAAGATGTTTTTTCTTACATTCATTATAATCATTTACTTAAAAAAACAAAATGTAACGTCATCATAATTTTTATGTTGCCTGAAAGATTCTGCTTGGATAGATAAACTATGATGAAAAAATAAAGATAGCATTAAAATGAGTTAGCAGGAAAACATCAAGAATAAATTTTAAGAACATCAAGAATGAGAGAATTAGAATGGAAACATCAAGAGTTAATTTAGAGTTTTAAAGAAAACCATCAAGAATGAGAGAATTAGGAGGAGAACATCAAAAGAGTAAGAAGGAGAAGAAAAACATCAAGAGAGAAAGAAGGGACATTTCTGAATAGAGATAAGAAAAAAGAATGTAGAAAACAGAATGAAGAATTCAGAAGAGTTAAGAAAGAAACCATCAAGAAATAGTGTGTCTTTTTCCTTAACCCCCTCAGATAAAAAGTCATAGTTCAGGGTGACTCTGGATTTCCCTTTGAGCCCTTGGCTGCTGGAAGCTTGCTTCCCAGTCAGCAAAATCTGGTACCTGAAAGGGGGCATTGAATCACAAATCAAGGATTCTGTCTGTGGGAGAAGAGGCTGTTCTTCATTGAGATAAGCCAAGATGAAGGCATCTCTTGGTAATTGTCCAAGAAGAAGGGGCAATCCCCTCATCATAACCACAGATAAGATTTCACTCATGGTGGTACAGCCCCTTGGCTACTGATAACCAAGTAAAGAAGGTTGAGTAATTCAAGAGTTACCTAATTACTCTAATGATTTTTGCCCTCACAAATGGGTCAAGGGGAGTCTAAATAAAAACAGTTCTCCATTGATATTATTGATCACACACTTAAGAAAAAGAGAATTGAGAACACTGGTAATCTGACTAATGTCGAGCAAAACTGATCCTTAAATACAAACACTTCCTTTGAAAATCATAATATGTAAATATCAATATATGTTAAACATATTCTTTCTTTGTATTGGTTTTTCCATATTTATTGAATTTCTTATCTTACATGGATTTCTAGTCCAGTTTCTAGACATAATGTTTATCTATATTGGAGACAGATTAATCATCAACTGCTAACCAAGTCTCAATGAGAAATCAGATTCCTTGTTAAAAATAAATCTCAAGACAGTCTCCTAAAGCCCTGGATTATGACATCTCCCTTCAGGCTTTTAAAAAAATCTGTTGATTAATCTTGTAGGTGCCAGTGAATCCAAGGCTCAAATGATTGTTCCTCATGGTACAGATAGTGCCACAGTTCTAGTGACCCCTTTGGTCACTCCATGTTCCTGGAGCTCACTCAGAGCTTCTGGGCTTTGCTCCACTCTCTTGGAGTTTGCTGTCTCAGGCCTGCTCTAGCCTAGGTTGCTGGCTTTGACCTGTTTCTGTAAATCCTGGTCTGGATCCACTCCTGCAGAGGTCCCTGGCTTGGACTTGGTCCTGCAAAAGTCTTTGGCTCCAGTCTACTCCTTGGAGTTCCCAAGCTCAGGTGTGCCACAGAGGATCTGGCTCAGGCTTTCTCCCTCAAAGGTCCGAGACTCATGCTTGGACCTGCAGAGGTTTCTGGTTTCTGCCTATTCCCTTTGATGTACCAGACCAATGCCCAGACTCGCAGAGGTCCTGGCTCAAGGCTACTTTTTCTGGGGTCCCAGACTCACACCTGAACCCACAGAGATATCTTGTTCCTTCCTACTCTCTCAGTGGTCCCAGATTCAGGCCCAGACCTGCAGAGAACCTGGCTCAGGCCTAGTTCCTCAGAAGTCCTAGGCTCATGCCCAGATCCACAGGGGTCCTGGCTTAGGTCTACTCCCTTGAATGTCCCAGATTTACATCATCTCATCTATGCTGTGCCACCATTCTATTGTTTTGGATGACTGACTGCAAACAGGCAAAACCATTCTTCTCAGAGTGATTGCAGATTATAAGATCAGTATCACCACCCATATGAAATGAGATTGAGTCCACATAAATATGTGACTTTCCATGAGTCCCTTATGTTGCCCCAAAGTCCTGATTTATTTTAATTTTTAGACCTCAAAGTATACAAAACAGGAGCCTAGTGTGACAAACTACATCAAATCTGGAAATTTGAGTACAGTAACCCTTCCATAGCTCTGTAAATGAATTCTCAGCAAAATACTTAGTTAAACATGGACTCGTAATCTCATATGATGACTGCTGGTATCAGCAAAATTTGGCAGTTAATCTTTATCATGCATCTTCACAGAAAACCCAGGGATCAAGTTTGCACACAGCCAAGTAACAGCTTCCAGCATACTTTTACCATCATGTTCATTAATGGGGAGACATCCTACATTTATCACTACCATTGAAGCTTGAACTCTATGGTGTTACATTCCTAAAAACATCATTTTAAACACCAAACCAGCTACATCATCCACAGGCACAAGCTGGCAACTTGAACAGGAGAATTCTGGGAAGAGGGAAGGCTCAGTCTGCAGTCCTAACCCAGATGCATGATGAGACTGCTTCACTGATAAAAGGTACCAAACCATGTGGCTGACACAGACAAGAATTATGGGTTGATGTAAGGTATAAGAGTTAATAAGAAGCTTAGAAAACAGGCCAACCACGTTATAATTAGTGTAAGCCTCTGTGTGTTTCTTTGGGACTGAATCACTGTGGGACCAGATGGGACAGAAACCACAGATAGCAAATTGGCATACCAACGTGGGTAACTACATCCACATAAAGACCTGAGAGAGCTTGACAAGGAATTCTAGACATACACACACACACATAAATCTAGAGTTTAACACAACTTTGTTACAAGGAGAGTGGGTCCCTTTGTTTGTCCCAGCCGTCCAGCTATCTTAACCCGAAATAATCATACAGAAACTGTATTCATTTAAATACTGCCTGGCTCATTAGCTCTAACTTCTTATTGGTTAATTCTTACATCTTAATTTAACCAATTTTCATTAATTTGTGTATTGCCACATAACTGTGGCTTACCAGCAAGATTCTAACCAGCATCTGTCTCAGGCAGGAGATCCATGGTGTTCTCTGACTCTGCTTTCTTCCTCCCAGAATTCAGTTCTGTCTCCCCGCCTACCTAAATTCTGCCCTATCACCAGGCCCAAAGCAGTTTCTTGATTAACCAATGAAAGCAACACAAAAACAGAAGGCCCTCCTATACCACAACTTCTTGCTCTGTTTGCTAGAAGAAAGCAGGCGCATGAATCCTTTAAGAGGAGTCTTCCTGATTCAGCAGTAGCTGAAAACACACACACACACACACACACACACACACACACACACACACCACATGGTTTTGAAACAGCAGCTTTTCTGGGCTGTGCTGCTAGAATGAACTCTGACTCTTCTGGAGGTCCGGCATAGGAGCATTTAAATATAGCAGAGTGCTACAACTTGCTTAATGGAAACACAGACCTGCAGCGATCTGACCATGGATCAGGGGCAGACAGAATGGCTCTCAGAGGCAGTGAACAGACCTCCAACATGTTAAACTGGGAAGAACCAAAGGTAATGCAACATTAGTCCTAGCCAAAATGTTTTGCATTTTAAGAAGCACTCCTGGACAGAAAAAAGATTTCAGATACATAATAGGAGAGATTTAGACATAAAAGACCTCTAAATAAGACACAGTGTAACTTTAAAATGTACAAAGGGTTGAGAGAGAAGAAAAAGAGTAAAGAGATGGTAAATGTAATACAAAAGAGTACAGACAGTCATAGATTAATGCAAAAGGATAATAAAAATTAACTTGTAGAAAAAGTAATAGAGTAAGAAAAATAAGCCACATAAAGATAGAATATACACAGAGAGTCTGGACTATGTATATTTTTTGACTGTGAAGGAGCTAAGTACAGAGAGACATTTCATTGTACAGACTTTTAAGCTAAACCAACCTATATATTTTAGAGGTATCCTGATTCCAAAATATGGGTCTAACGATATGTTGCTTTCAAAAATAAGATGTTCTTTTGTTTCCACAGAGGATGAGAATCTGTTGAGTCTTTCTAGACTAATGTGGCTTTATGGACCAAGACACTCCCCCCCAAAATGTTGCTGTGAATACGTCCAAAAATTATTTTACTTAATAAACAGCAGAAAGTAGTTTGGAGAGAATTATGCCCAAATTCCCAAATATTGTTTAAAGTGCTTCTTTATATTTAAATGGGGATATGCTATAGAGATAAATACTTTGTATTGGTATGGATCTTTGTTTATTGATATAAGTTTAAGATCAATTTTGTTATGTGTACATTTCTGCTCTTTGTCTCTCTGAATCTTCTAAGTTCCTTTCTTTCCCCCAGAAGTCCTGACTATTCTCTCCAACTTAGCTATTGGTCATTTGGTTCTTTATTAAACAAATCAGAAGGTTTCTTAGGCAGGTGAAGAAGGACAGACACATCATCACACATTTTGATCAAATATCCCTCAACAACTGAATCTATCTGTGACCCCATCATACTTATTGGGAACTCTATAATTCTGGCAACATATATTCTGGCCTGGATTCTGTAGGAACATATTAAAATAGTTGATTTGATTATTATATACAAGGCTCTGCCTAGATCTTCAGGAGATTGAAACTGGATTTCCAAGGGTGACAGAGACGGGGAGTAGAGTCTGCATCATTATACCATCTCCAATAATACCTGAAATTTAAGGAAGAATTAAAATGACATTTACAGTCATTACTAGTGACCTTTTTACATTATTTTTGTGCTGTTTGTTTTAAGTAGCAAGTTTATATTTGTGGAGGCAATTCTAATTCAAACCCCACAATATCCATTTTCATAAAAGAAAAAGTATTTTCAAGATACCAAATGCCCTCGATATAAAACATTACAGTTTTCGCCTTTCATCTGAATTTAGTTTTGAATTCGTACTAGAGTCCAGCTGCTTGTTTTTCCCTAATGTTAATCTATTTCTCAACTCTAGATGTCACATGCTGCATTGGAAGACAGGATTTCTCTCTCTCTCTCACACACACACACACACACACACACACACACACATACACACAGAAGGGGGAGGTAAAGAGAGAGAGAGAAAGAGAGAGAGAGAGAGAGAGAGAGAGAGAGAGAGAGAGAGAAGCAAATCCAATTCAAACCCCATTAAGGCCAGTGTTGTGGACCTTATGGCTCACCTTGCATTTGCACACTCTCTTCTGCTCTCCTCTACCCTTATTAGGAATCCAGAGTGACTATGGGACAAGACCAGTTCAGGCACCCTCTCCTCTGCTGCCCAAGAACCTAGCTGGGGACATCCCCGTGGATACCTGGGAACCCCTCTAGAGCCAAGTCTCTTGCCCACCCTAAAATGGCTCCCTTAATGTAGATATTTTCTTCCCTGCTCCAATATCTGCCCTTCCTCCATCTCCACCATCCCACTCCTCCAAGCTCTCCCTAGTCCTTCCCTTCTCCCTCCTCCTTCCTCCTCTCCCCTTCCCCCAACCCCACCGCTACCCCTACCCCCAACCCCGTGCTCCCAACTTTTGCCTGGCTACCTTGTTTGCTTCCAATTTCCAGGAGGATCTATATATGTTTTTCTTTGGGTTCACCTTGCTATTTGGCTTCTCTAGGGTTGTGAACTATAGACTTAATGTCCTTTATTTATGGCTAGAGTCCACTGATGAGTGAGTACATACCATATTCATCTTTTTGGGTCTGGGTTATCTCACCAAGGATAGTGTTTTCTATTTCCATCCATTGCATGCAAAATTCAAGATGTCATTGTTTTTATCGCTGAGTAGTATTTTAATGTGTATATATTCCACACTTTCTTTATCCATTCTTCAATTGGGGGGCACCTAGGTTGTTTCCAGGTTCTGGCTATTACAAATAATGCAGCAGAGGAGAGGGTGCCTGAACTGGCCTTGTCCCATAGTCACAATAATGAATATCTTGAATATCACCGTAGAACTTTCGTCTGAGGGATGGAGACAGAGACAGAGAACCACAGCCACATCAGAGCAATAGACTGAGCTCTCAAGGTCCAGTTGAAGAGCAGAAGGAGGGAGAAGATGAGCAAGGAAGTCAGGACCGCGAAGGGTTGGTCCACCAACTGAGACAGTGTGCCTGATCTAATGGGAGCTCACCAAATTCAGCTGGACCGGGACTGAATGAGCATGTGATCAAACCGGACTCTACATGTGGCTGCCAATGGGGACGGACTGAGAAGCCATTGATAATGGCTCTGGGACCTGTCTATTCTGCATGTATTGGTTTTTTGGGACCCTAGTACTTGGATGCACACCTTCCTAGGCAGGGATGGAGGTGGGAGGGCCTTGGACTTCCCACAGGGCAGGGTACCCTGCCCTCTCTTAAGGATGGAGGGGGAGGGAGGAGGGTTAGTGGGGGAGCGGGAGGGGAATGGAAGAAGGGAAGGAAGGGTCAATTTTTGAATGGAAAAATAAAAAATAAAAACAAAACAAAACAAACAAACAAAAAAGAATCCAGAGTGTGACTTGTCTGAGGAGCATAGAAAGGCATCACATTCTGAGTTAAACTGGTAAATCTTGGTCAGTCCAAGCTGACCAATTTCACAGCTTGTCTTTTGTCTCAGATTTGTCTGGGTGGACTTTTCTAGGGAGTAATATGCAAATACCTAGTCGGTGCAGTGGAGTGAAGCAAGCTGTTAGGTCAGGAGGGAATAAGACACCAGAGGCTGAGAAGCTCTCCTCTGAACAACTTGACATGAAGTGCCTTTTGAGTCTCACAAGTCACTGGTTAGGAGAGTTCAGACCTATTCCCTCAGCAGAAGGATTTTTTTGCTTTTTTATCTCATGGATTTTGAGTTTATCTCACTATCTTAGGCAAATTTTAACCCTTTCTCTACTGCAGATTAATTTTTGTATTTATTTATTTATTCCATGATTCCTGTTTCTTGTGTAGTTTATTTAAAATATAGAACTTGCCTTTTTATTTTGTTAAGTAAAAAATTGGGGGCAGAGATTTTAATTGTGTGCTGAATATAGTACTCATTTTTAATTGTTTTTCATAGTAAAGACTATAGAGAATTTGGGTTTGAGGTCCACAACAATACTGATAGTCTGCCCTCACTACTCTTCTTTTGTCTACTTTCTGCAGCCATTTTGTGTCATGATAAACAGAAATGTCTGAGTTGTTCTACATTTAATTGCAAGTCACAGAAGATGGAGGGAGATGATCAGGAGATCAGTTAACACTCCCATGTCCCTGTTTCACATCCACTGATGCTTTTGAAGCCCAAGCAAAGCCCTTCTTTGCTATTTTATTCTTCCTAATGTCCCACTTCAGTTTGCTTTCCACATGAATTCCATTACCCTCTTTGCATTCTCCTTAGTATGTGGATTAGGTTGTAAGTCACTCACACAATTTTATATGCAAATGTCATAGTTATATCCTTCATTTTTACACTAAGTTTTTAAAAGAAATATGGCCTAGAATGTCATGGTAGTGTAACTTTAGTACCAGTACTTGGGAGGCAGAGGAAGGCAGATGCCTGAGAGTTTGAGGACAGCAATTTTATTTGATGATTATTTCCTTCAAAAATAACTACCACCATCCACAAACCCTCAGGACAATTTGATTGACATTGGAAATATTTTGTTTGTTTTTTTACTTATTATTTGTTTTGTGATATATGTATCCATGTGTGTGTTTGCTCCTGTACTTCTATGTGTGATTGGCTGTTTTTGTGCTAGAGATGATACACAGGTTCTCTGCATTTAGAAAAGTACCCAGAGCTCTGCTTTATCAATTTATCCTTCATAGTATATCTATTTTAGCTTTGTTGCAATGGATTAGTTGGTTTTACTTGCAAATTCTTCCAAATATTTTAGTACTTTCTGAATGTTTTTTTTCTCCTTATTTTTCTGAATGTTTCTTATGAATCTTAGATAAAAATGCAAACCCTTCAATCAAAATGTCATTTCCATCTGTTTATGTTTCTCATGAAAATTTTGCTTTGTGTTTTTTAAAGTCTTCATTGAAATTCTGGTATGTTTCATACTTTCAATTTTAAATTTAATTTTAATAGTAAAATTTTAACACTTACTTAAACATTTTAGACTAGTTCATCTAATTGGCACTTTAAGTGATTTCCCTAGCTTTGTACAATTCACTGTTATGACTTTTCTTTATAATTTGTAGTTATATTTTCAGTTAATTCTTTATTTAAGCATTTGAAAAATAACTTCCCAAATAGACTTTGACTTTTTCTTTAACATTAATTTACACAGTGTCAATACTTTTTCCATCTCCATTTCTTGTTGAAATTCTTGTTAACTAAACAGGTGGCAAATTTTCATTACATTTCTATAAATATGTATAAAAAGATGTTTATGGTTATTGATTGTGATTTTTCTGTTTAGGATGTAATTTTTGTGCCCTCCACATATATTAGAGATTTCTGGGTTGATTCCTTTCTGTCCCAGTTCAATCAATTTTAGATCTCTTAATTATGTGAGTGTGTGTGTGTGCATATAATTTTCTTTGCTTACTTTTGGCAGTTTCATAATAAATATAGTTTATTTAAATCTTTCTATTACCTTTACCCTTTCATTCCTCCATCAGGAAACCTGTCTTCTTATCAAGATGTTTATATCCATTTAAATTTTTAAGTCTTTAACCAAGTGAAAGTTAGTAGAAAGCACAGACATATAATAAATATCAGTGTTGGATTTATAGTGTTATTGACAAAACACACTCCAAGTCTTATGTATAGACTAGACTGATAGTGTTCTCATACCTTGACATACACAGTGTAAGTAATAAAATATAAACCAGAGAATAAAATAACCATCTTTGTATATTATCTTCATCATTATAGTTAGGAGAGAAGAAGATGGTATCTCAAAGGTGACTGTTTATATGGTGTGAAAAGGAAAGTCCTCTCAATAATACACAGGGAATGTGATAGCCAACTGTTATTTAGTCTTCACAAATTACATTTTTTATAAACTATTTGCCTTATATACTTTGTATTTATGTATTCTATCTCACTCAGCCAATCTCATGTGAAGATAATTTGTGGTAGCTTGTTTGTGATTTTATAAGAGATTGTCAGATCATTGATGACTCCCAAGCACAGGACAATATGTGATGGAACTCTTGTTCGATTTTGTGGACCTTTTAATCTTAAAAAATAGCAAGAACACTTTTTTTTTCAGAGTGGTGCATACCTTTAATCCCAGCACTCAGGAGACAGAGGCAGGTGGATTTCTGTGTTCAAGGTCATCCTAGTCTACAGAGTGAATTCCAGGACAACTATAACTATACAGAGAAACCATGTCTCAAAAACAAAACAAAACAAAACAACAAAACAAAAATGAAACAAAACCAAAACTTGCTCAATCTATCTGCAGCAACTAACACAAAACAAATATATGCAAATCCAAAGGAGTGGTCCCTGTTTTATAAACTGTTGTTCTTGCACTGTTGTAGAGTTGGCAGACTCTTAAAACTTATGTGTGTTTAAGTAAAAATCTTCACAATGCATGAAGAATACCTGAGGGGAAATGAAGAACTAGGGATTGTTGTTACAAAGTTCCATGAAAAGCACAAGTGTCTGTGCCTGGAGAAATGACTCAGTTTTTCAGAGCTCTTGCTATTTTTTTTAAATTGATTTTTATTGAGCTCTACATTTTTCTCTGCTCCCCTCCCTGCCTCTCCTCTCCCAATGGAAAAAAGAAAGCATATTGAACAACTGGTGCTGGCATAACTGGATATCAACATATAGAAGAATGGAAATAGACCCATATCTATCACTATGCACAAAACTCAAGTCCAAATGGATGAAAGACCTCAACATAAAGCCAGCCACACTGAACCTTAAAGAATAGAAAGTGGGAAATACACTTGAACGCTTTAGCACAGGAGACCACTTCGTAAATATAAGCCCACCAGCACAGACACTGAGAGAAACAATTAACAAATGGAACCTCCTGAAACTGAAAAGCTTCTGTAAGGCAAAGGACATGGTAAGCAAGACAAAACCACAAAACCACAGCCTACAGAATGGGAAAAGAATACATTTTGATAGAGAATCTAGTACTGACTCTTCTATTTTTCTCAATGATTGTCCTGGTTTTCCCTAAATTTTCCATAAAGGATAGAAGATAGAAAATACATCAATGTCCTGCCTTTATCTCTGTATCCTCTGGATGAATGTGACCACAAGGAGTCTACTCATTGGAGAAAATGGATGGCATATAACGTTTTTTTTTTGTTTTTTTTTTTGTTTTTTTTTTTGTTTTGTTTTGTTTTTTTTAGCGGAACCTCTGATTAGATGGAACCACTAACTAATCAACTCTCATGCAGAGACCCATGGAGTTATCCTGACCTAGCTGCCTTGAAAGGCATGTGTCATAGGTTTAACATGTTATAGACCATGGTTTCTGGAGCACAATGTGCCTTCCAGTTGCTGAAAAACTGGTGAACTTCTTCAGGCCTGTAAGGATTCAGCCTATGTTGTGTTTTTCTTTATGGTCCCTTAGACTTCAAGAAAACATGGAGGCTTGACAGGACAACTGGTCTTAGACATTAATTTTGTGTACTCTGCATACCTTGTGAACTTCCTTGTCTCCTGACATCTACAACTATATTGATCCATTATCCAATTGCCATTAAACTCTGTTTATGATAAAGGTTTAAAAAGTTCTATTGCTGTCTACAAAATTGTTATAGCCTCAGTTGTGTTGTGGCCCCTCCAACTGATCAGATTTAATTCCTCACTGTTGTATCAGATAACTTTGCCCGGGTAAACAGCACCTTCTCTTATACTCTGCAACATTTTCCCCTTTACATTCTGAACATTTTATTCTGATTATTCCTGTAGTAATATGAATGTTTGCTGGTATATATGTGTGTATGTGTGTGTGTTTGTGTGTGTGTAGTGTAGTGTATGTTTTAGAATGAACATAAGCATGTGCATGCCAAAGTTTGTGATGTTTTAGTATGAACATAAGCATGTGCATGCCAAAGAGAATATATGAAGGTCAGAAGTCTATTTCCAGTCCTGTACCGAGATAAGGAATTTATTATTTTTGCTATTAGCTGATACTCTTACTCTTTGTTAGTTGTCCTGGAACATTCCAGTGATTCTCCTGTCCCATTTTCCTATTTCACCCTAGAAATACCCAAATGAATACTATTTTTTATGTGGATTCCAACACCCATGAGACCAATCTCATTTCAGCAGACTGTTCTCACTCTTTGAAAGCATAAAGGAGGTCATAAAAATATACTCTATCTTACCCAAACCAAAACAAGATGAAGATTCACTACGTCACTGACTGATTCTATTTTCTTGACTCTCTCAGTATCTCCCAAACTATTTGATCTAACATAAAGATCAACTGTTGAAAGTCTTTGGATACAGACCTATATTTTCTACCCCAAATCACTCCTCTTTTCTGTCTTATCAAATCCTCTTTTTAACTGAAGGTTTCTGACTATATTCTACATAATATTACAAGAGCTATGTCCACTTAACTCTATTAAATTTTTTTTTTACTTTCTGCATACTGCATATAGCACCAGAAGGTTTTTTAAACATATTATTATCTGATTCATTAGGATTAATAGCTTAAGTTGCAAGGGTTTTATTTGATCATTGAAATTAATTAATTTGCCAATTAAAAAGTATATGAGCTCTCCTGGATCATGCCTTGATTTTTTTATTATTACCCAGCAAATTCAGAAAAAGAATCTGCTTTCATAACAACTTTCTTATCAATAAACAGTTGTGGAGGTTTCAAAGTCAGTGGTTCCTATAAGCTCATACATTTGACTATATTCCCCACTTGAAGGAACTGTTTGGCAGAGATTATAATGCAGTTTTTGTTATAGAAGATGTGTCACTTGCATTAGACTCTGAGGTTTCAAAAGACCATGCCATTCCCATTTAGCTCTTTCTCCCTCATGTAGATGGATTAATACACAAGGTCTGAGCTACTGCTTCAGCACCAGAAGTGTCTAACTGCCACCATGTTTGCCAACATGATGGTCATGGACTCACCCTCTGTGTCCATAAGCTCTAAATAAGTCTTTCCTTTATATACTGTCTCAGTTGTAGTGTCTTATTACACCAATCCAAAAGTAACTAAGATGGGAGGATATTCATAGAAAATTATTCAGCTTATCATGAGTGTTTAATGATTGTGAATCACTCAGAAAAAGTCTATTATTATTTAAAATTTGTTATTACATCTTTTATGTATATAAAATAATTGGTAATATGAAAATATTAATCAACATGAATATATTTTTCCCTAAAAATGAAAATACTAATTTTATCCAACATTTCAGAGGACCTCTGTTGGAGTTTCGTCTAAGTTCTACATCCAGAACAGCCTCGAAACTGCTGGCTGAGATGATTAAGCCTTAGCCTTGACTTTACCATAGTCATCACTTTTCTTTAGGTCCCCATAAGAATATCAGCACCCCCAATCAGTAGGAAGTAGCCTGGAAAACTATGCTCACATTCCCAAAAATAATGGATTATGGATGTTTTTCTTTCTTTAGAGTGTTGGTTACAAGTTGTGGATAATGGTCTGGAGAAAAGCTAAACAAAAGTTAAAACCTAAGAGAAATTGGGAAGTGGTTCTAGACATAAAAGAACTGACTGAGTTAATCATTACTTCTTGGTAGCAACATTTTCTAGGGTGAACTCTGTTTGTTAAAGGCAAATGCATCTCATTTAAGAGAGCATTCTTGACTCAGCTTTAGCTGCAAAACCTTGTAGCTCTTTTAAGAGGCCCTACCACAAAACACTTAAATGGTGTTTATGAATAGCCATCAGTAGGCTACTTGGTGGTTTCAGGGACCTTGAAACTCCACAGAATTGCAGCAATTAACATGACTCTTGCCTGTACCTCTGCCACAAAGATAGACTCTAATTAAACTAAAGAATGGGGTGGATCCAGCCATCAAAGCCAGGGCTTTAATCCTATCCATATCGCTTAGCAAATTAAAGACTTGTGTGGTCAGAAAAAGTGAGATATACAGTACAGATAGATTCAGACATACAAACAAAACTCTAAATGGTTTACAGTGTGTTTGAAAATACATGTAGGCTTGGGAGAGAAAAGAAAAAGGATAAAGTTCCTTAAAAATAAAAGAAAGAAAATAAAATAGAAGTTGGGTGTGATAGCACACACATACACTTTTAATCCCAGCACTTGGGAGGCAGAGGCAGGCAGATCTCTGTGAGTTCAAGGCCAGCCTGCTCTACATAGTGAGTTCCAGGAGAGCCAAAGATACACAGAGAAATCCTGTGTTAAAAAGATTAAAAATAAAAATAAAAGAAATAGAGTATAAAACAAAGCCACATAAAGATGAGAAATACACAGAGAATCTGGATACTGTATGTTATTGTGTTGTCTTGAATTGTTTGATGATTGAGGAAGGAGTAACAACTGTTAAAAGACATTTGATAATAAATGCTACAGGATTATTCCAACGTATGTATATTGAAAGTGCCTTGACTTTAAATGTAAGTCAAAAGACATGTTACTTTGGAGAATATGTTTTGCTTTTGTTTCCACAGGAAATAAGAGACTGTGGATTTATTCTGGGTTAAGAAAAATCAGGATTGACCAAGGAAGACTCACTGAAAAATCTTTGACAGGAGCAGATGGCCCAAATTATCCAGCATTTCAGAGGACCTCTGTTGAAGTTTCATCTGAGCTCTACATCCAAAAAAGCCTCAAAACTGTTTACTGAGATGATTAAGCCTCACAGAATCTTTCAGTCAAGAATTGACCATAGTCTTAAATTTTCTTTTGGTCCCCATAAGAATATCAGCACCCCCAATCAGCAGGAAGTAAGCTGGAAAACTAAGCCCTCATTCCCAAAAAATGGACTATGGATATTTTTCTTTGTTTAGAGTCTTGGTTACAAGCTGTTATGGATAATGGTCTGAAAAAATGCTAAACAAAGGAGATTAGATTCAGAGTTCTTATTTTTTAAAAAAGGGTGGGGATGCTATGGGACAATGGTCTTGTACCCCACAAAGATTTATCTCTTATAGTTGTTTAATAAAATGCTGATTAGCCAGTAGCCAGGCAGGAAGTATAAGTGGGGCAACCAGAAGAGGATAATTCTGGGAAGAGAAAGGCTCAGTCTGTAGTTGTTACCCAAACCAATAAGAAGCAAGATGAGATTGCTTCACTGATAAAAGGAACCAAGCAATGTGGCTAACACAGACAAGAATAATGGGTTAATATAAGAGTTAGTTAATAAGAAATCCTGAGCTAATAGGCCAACCAGTTTATAAGTAATGTAGGCCTCTGTGTATTTCTTAGTACTGAATGACTGCAGGACTGAGTAGGACAAAATCCTCTGTCAACATTAATTTACATGGATATTATCTAACACTGTATCCATCCATAAAGTCATAACAAAATAAATAGTTGATAAAAACAATTACAAAAGCAACAGACTTTAAATATAACCATCCTTTCACCAAATACATTGAAAATAAAATTTCCAAAAACTATACTCACAAACACACACACACACACAAACATACATATGTATCAAATCACTGTAGCAAGCTTTTTTATTGGACAGTCTCTAGACTGCTAGCCCACAAATAATTATCTGGAAACTTAATATTAATTATGGAAGTTTGATCATATCTTTGGACTTTCCCCAACTATCTATTATAGCTTAATTAACCTATACATTTTTCCCTGAGAGTTATTTTTTTCTTTTTTATTGATTTTTATTGATCACTACATTTTTTCTTCTGCTCCTCTCCCTGCCTCTCCCATCCCCTTCAACCCTCACATCCTGTTACATGGCTTGGTTATCTCTTCTTAATATGGCACATTCAACTTATTCCAAGTCTGCTGTAGAAATTGTGTGCCTAGATTTCTTTTTCCACTTTCAGTCTCTCTGCCTGGAAGTCCAAACTAGTATCTTCTGCTTTGGTATTGACCATTTAGCTCTTTACTAAACTAATCAGAAGGTGCCTTTCTCAGAAATATATCTTTATGATGTAAACATTTGAAATATCACACATTAAGGGAACATAATGATAATTTGTTAACATACAAGTTAATATATGTATATGTTATATTACACAAATTTACTTAAAATATGGACTATGTAAAATTTTAGTAAGCTAACAAAGCATACATTTAGTTAGGTCAGATACTAGAACTTAATAAAATATTATAGCTATAACATATCACTTAGGCATTGATCTAAAGATTTAATGTCCATCACAAAAGGAGATATTTAAGATATTAACAACTGAGTATCCCAGTGCATAAGGCTTAGAGGAAATCCACATAATGTTTATTTACCTTTTTAACAGTGATATATTTATTTTGGCATTGTGAATAAATACCAGTTGTCAACAAAACTTCTCTAAAGCTTACAGAAGTTAAAAAAAAAAGCTGCCATTGTTATGAGCACCCAGAGTTTTCTTTTCTTAACATACTTTGCCTCAATGAGAACAATTGTATCACTGCTTAATCAAGAAACAAACTGAATGAGGAGGAAGCTACCAGGTTAGCCTCACTATATTTTCCATGTCAACTAGAGTGAAAGATATCTTGGAACACTGGAAGATTTTATAACTAGACTGTATTAATATTTACATGTGATGTATAAAACTTTCATGGCAAAGTAAGAAAGACTCATTGATGTGGGATGTCTTTTTGTACATGTGATGCTTTTATTGGTTGGTGAATAAATCTGTTTTGACCTATGACTTAGCAAAGTCTTTTGCTCATATCTTAGGAAACCTGATGTATGGGAAAGCAGAAAGATTGTAAGAGTCAGAAAGTATGGAGGATATGAAGAGGACAAGGCCCCCTTAATCAAACTAAGCCAGACACTTATGAGTTCACAGAGACTGAAGCAGAAAGCTCAGGTAATTTATAAATGTACATCGGATCTTCTGCCTATGTAGAATAACTGCTAATTCAGTATTTTTATGTGTGACACCTGAAAATTAGAATAACTAGGCTTGAGACTCTTTTGCCTTCTTTTGGAACTCTCTTTATCCTATTGAGTTGCTATGTGCAAATTCAATATAATTGTTTTAATTTATTGTATTTTATTTTGTCATATTTCATTGGTATCACTTAGAATAGTACTTTTTTCTCATGAAAAAAAACAGAAATGGAGGGGAAATAAGGTGGGGCATAACGAATCTGGAGAGGAAATGAAGTGGGGCATAATTGGGAGTTGAAAAAGAAAGAAAAAAAATAAACATTTATAAGTACAAAATAAAAGATAAAGCAAAACAGAAGGCCTTGTAGATACAAAGAGTGACAGTTTAAATACAGGAATTCATACTTTGGAATTCATACCAATCAAGTGGCTTACTTAAGGAAATCAGGTGATCAGAAAAATCGATAATAGAATTTGGGGATATTCCACTTCATGCCTAGAACTCAGAAATGACCTTCCACTGAAGGTGTCATCTGCCAAAGCTTGTACTACTGATTCTCATCCTAATAGCCTATGATTTCTATGCAGAAACATCCATTTGCCTGTGACACCATAATGATGATTTTGTGATATTCAACTCTGTTCACTTGTTAGTATGCAGCTGCATTCTCTTCAAAGTCTCAAGATTCACCTTCCCAAATGACAGGGATCTTCAAAGGGCTATAAGATGGCAGAGTAGTGAAAAGACCTTAAACTGTGTGTGCATGACTCTACATTTATGACTGTAGGGAATGCCAACTATTTTATTTATATCTCTACTAAGAGTTACAGCTTTCCCTTTCTTACAGTAACCAAGCACTACAAGTTGAGACTTTCTGTTTCTTTCAATATTATTTTAGAAAATATACCTGTATTTTCTATGGTTTGCATTCTCCACTCTTCCCTTCAGCATTTTCTTCTAGCACACTCACCTCTTAATGCAACTACAAATCCCTAGATTCTTTCTTCCTTTCTTTCTTTCTTTTTTCTTTCTTTCTTTCTTTCTTTCTTTCTTTCTTTCTTTCTTTCTTTCTTTCTTTCTTTCTTTCTTTCTTCCTCTCTCTCTCTCTCTCTCTCTCTCTCTCTTTTGGTTGTTCTGTTTTTTGAGACAGTGTTTCTCTCTGTAGCTTTGGAGCCTGTCCTGCAACTACAGGAGACCAGGCTGGCCTTGAACTCACAGAGATTTGCCTGCCTTTGCCTCGTGAGTGCTGGGATTAAAGGCATGCACCACCACAACCCAGCACCCAGCTTCTTTTTCTTTTTCAAACATGGTTTGAATTTTATATAAGTGTTTCTGTTTTGTTTGTTTAAATGTCGATATACCATGTGTGCGCCAACTTTAGTTTATAACAATCACTGGCTAGAACAGGAAAGTTCTGGTGCCTATAATCTTCCATTTCCACGTTAGGTGCTCTTCACATAACTGAGTTGATTGATAACTATTTATTGTTTTATTTTGCTTCAATTTATCTTTCTGTGGGGCCCCTGTCATCAGTCATTTGCTGGAGTCTCTGAGCCTATTCTCTACTATCTTCAAATCGTCTCTGTTTTTATGCCAATACCAAGCTGTTTTCATTACTGTAGCTCTCTAATAGAGTTTGATGTCAGGGATGGTAATGCCTCCGGAAGTTCCTTTATTTGAAGGATTGTTTTGGCTAGCCTGGGTTTTTTGTTTTTCCATATAAAGTTGATTATTGTTCTCTCAAGGTCTAAGAAGAATTTTGTTGGGATTTTGATGGGGATTGCATTGAATCTATAGATTGCCTTTGGTAGAATTGCCATTTTTACTATGTTGATCCTACCAATCCAAGACCATGGGAGATCCTTCCATTTTCTGGTATCCTCCTCAATTTCTTTTTTCAAAGCCCTAAAGTTCTTGTCAAATAGATCTTTCACTTCATTGGTTAGTGTTTCCCCAAGATACTTTATGCTGTTTGTGGCTATCATAAATGGTGATATTTCTCTGATTTCCCTCTCTGCTTCTTTATCCTTTGTGTATAGGAGGGCTACTGATTTTTTTTTTGAGTTGATCTTGTATCCTGCCACTTCACTGAAGGTATTAATCAGCCGTAGGAGTTCTTTGGTAGAGTTTTTGGGATCACTTATGTACACTATCATATCATCTGCAAATAACGAAAGTTTGACTCCTTCCTTTCCAATTCGAATCCCCTTGATCTCATTATGTTGAATATTGCTATTTCTAGAACTTCAAGCACTGTGTTGAAGAGATATGGAGGGAGTGGACAGCCTTTTCTTGTTCCTAATTTTAGTGGAATGGCTTTGAGTTTCTTTCCATTTAATTTGATGATAGCTGTTGGCTTACTGTATATTGTTGTGAAAATCTTTTTAAGAAGAAATGAAGTTCATGATGAATGCTACAGGTGTCAACTAATCCCAGAACATTAGTAATTTGAGCAACAGAGTAAACAATAGGCTTTGTATCACTAATGCCAGATATTAAGAGAGATTCTGTAAGAATCAGACATGAAAATAGCTAACTAGTAAGTGAGTCTGATTTAAACATGATTATATCATGAAAATCTACTGGTACTTTATTCTGGACTGTCAAGCCTCCTAAATACTAAGAAAATGAATCTCTGGCTCCTGATATTGTTCTGTTCAGATCAGTGTACCATCTTCACTCTACTTGGCCAGGTCAGCATCCAAAGATCTTTCTTATACATTGGAACATTTTTGCTACTTTTTCTTCTTTTTTTTTTTTTAGTCTGTCTGGTGATTAAAAAGAGGCAGACTTCATCTTCACTGTGTTTACTTTAGGCAAAAGGGTTACCTTGCAAGTGACAGTGTTTTCTTGTTTAGTTTCTGGTCACAATCACAGAAACTGAATTAAATGATCACCTGTTGTTAATGTCTGTGTGATCATCACACAGGCTACAGTTGGTACTTTTGCATGAACATCCTCTACAGTGGCTTTTTTATGTCCCAAGACACAGCGTCACTGTTCTTTGTAGAGACAAAAGGAATATTATTGTGTTTAATGCTAGCACAAGTAAATCCAGGATTGGAGATCGCGAACATCATCTTATTCACTTTAGATGATGAATGAAATGTTTTTCTGGCCAGTCTGGTGCATATTAGAAGCAAACATCCCTGACACCAACTTGTCAGGTGACCCATGGTATCACTTCTCTTGTATCTACTTGGGGTTCAATATTGCCACTGATGCTTGTCGTATTCATTAGCTACAGAAAGTCTCAAGCAGTAAGATTTTCCTGACTGTTCAGTCTCTTAAGATTATCTTCTGATAATAAGGTCCTCTATTTAGTTCTTAGAGCTGCTAATACTCTGGATTACTGGTATGGACAGAAAGAAATGGAGAAGGAGAATGGAATGAAAAGGTGAGCTATAGGGTTGTGGTGGCCTAAGACTTTTCTGCCCACATATGAGATGGCAGATCTTGTCTTCCAGGATGGACTTGTGAAGTTTAGTTTCATGAAAGTGAAGTGTCATATGGGACAATATCTGTGACTAGCAAAAGACTTCAGAAGCAAATTCTCACAATTTGTGTCAAGAGGTTTTGGATATATAGACAAACATTTCTTCCATAACATAAAAGGATTTCAGTTGAAATAAATAACATAAAGGTAGTCTTAAATATTTCTCATGAATTTTCCACATGATTTTGTCCTGCCCTCTTATTATTCTTATTATTTGAGCTTCAATTAGTGATGTTATAATGACTCAGACTTCCTCTCCTTGCTTATCACTCACAAAGAGACAGCCTCCATCTCATGCAGGTCTACTTAGAACCTTTTAGACAGTCATGACAACACCAATTTTAATAAGTACCTACAGAAGCCAGGCAAGTCCCCACAGTTTCTTGTCTTTGAAACTTCCAACCAAGAATCTGGGGTCCCTGTCTGGATCAGTGGCAGTAGGTCAGAGACATGTTTCAAATTGAAAATCATTAGAGAGGAAGCTTAGGATCTTGCAGTTTATCTAAGCTACTCATTATCTACATACAGTGAGAAAGACACAAACAAAAACTTCCTTGTTTGTGGAGCCCCATTTGTCAATAGTGTTGCTTGTCCCAAAAGAAGCACAGTGAAATGTATCTCTGTAGCATATTATTTTTGACACAATTTGCTTTATTTTTGTATTTGATTCACTTAATTACTGAAAAAGTCATTCCTATGTTATGAATTATGATTTTCATTAAGAGATAAATACTTTTATGTTGCATTTTTATAATTAATTTATAATTTATAATTTAAAATATAATTTATAATTTATATAATTATATAATTTATATATATATTTTATATATATAATTTACATATTATATATATATAATATATATATAATTATATAATTTATATAATTTAAAATATAATTTAAAATATAATTTATAATTTATAATAATTTATAGATTGATATCAACTAATATGATAGCAATGTCACCTATATTAATTGTATTGGTTAGTTTTCATATTGAAAATCTTTCTTGTGGAAATATTTTCAGATGTGCTCAGGGTACACAAGTTCAATTGGATTCAAGTTGGGCACAATGGGGTATCCTATGTTAAAATAATGAACATTGCAATACCTATGTCATAGCACTATAGAACATTCCTTCTCTTGGCTTTATAATATGCAGTGTTCTTGTTACCAGAAGATAATCTCAAAGTAAACTGAATGTAATTAACCAAAATTGTCACAATGACAATCGACAGAACATTCCAACTTAACACTAATGAATACACCTGCTCTGTAGCCCATAAAGCTTTCCTCAAAGTTGGCCACATTGGGATAAGGGGAAAATCTCAACAATTTAAGAAAACTTACATAATATCTTACATTCTCTTTGCTCTCAGAGGAGCTAAAATAATGGTCAGTCATATAAATCAGGCCCACTATTGTGACAGTAGTGGCATACAGCAGTGGCTTTAAAATGATGAATATAACCAAATATTGGACTTAAGTAACTCTTTCACAAAATAAGTTTATACACAATTACTGGGAACAAGAACATGTGGCTAGAATAATTATACATACTAGGAAAGAAGCACAAACTATCCTTCTGTTTATATAATACATGTTATATTTGTTATTTGATGTGGTTTATAAAATTTAGTTAACTGCAATCAAAAGAAAAAATTGGTAACATAAATAAGAAAGTATGTGACACAAATTGTAAATGAAACCACTTGGACAACTTGATACAAATTGTAAATGAAACAACTTGATAATCAAAGAAGAGGTTAATAAACAAAGCAAGAAAGAAACCTTGTGTGCTTAGTAAGAGTCCCTTTATGAGATAGTACATAAAAGAGGCAACTAATTGGGAAAATATTTGTAACTTGGTCAGGGACAGAAGAATAAATGTATATCATTTTCATACCTTGATCAATGAAAAATAATTTATTAGAAAGAAATAATATTCTTTACACTCCTGAGTACTCTCTTATGGTTAATGTTTGTTCAGTACCAGGAAGAGAAATATTCACTCATATTTCCCCATTCATGTATCTATCATTTCATTATAGCCCCCAGTTTCTCTATTTACTGTGAATATATACCTCAGTTGCAAACGTGCCATGATAAATTATAGCTTTTTCACATCTTCTTGCAAAAGTGTTCAGAAAATATACTCATCCAGAGATGAATGCATGTCATATGAGATTCTAGAAATAGAAAAGAAACATTAATCTGTAGGGAGAACAAACTGTTCAGAATTTGTCTGATGAGTACAGTAAAAAATATTAGACATTTTCAAACTGGTAAATATATTGTAGCTTTTTATGATGACAGATATACCATGAATGCTTTGTACTTACTTTATGATTTTTATTCATTTAATTTAGTGTTTGAAATTTTGCTGGCAACATTAATTGTATTTTGTACAGAAGAGCTATAAATTATGTATTGAATATAAACCCCCATATTCACCTAAATGCCTTTCTCTATATTCATTTATGAAAATATTTGGAACATTTAAATTAGTATGCCTTTTTAACTTAAAGGAAGGATTTATATTTTTCCTCTCTCTCTCTCTCTCTCTCTCTCATGTGTGAGTGTGTGTGTGAGAGAGAGTGTGTGTGTGTGTGTATGTGTGTGAGTGTGTGTGTGTAAGTTCCCAAAAGCTTGCCAAAGCATTAGGGACTCCCTAATCCTATTGTTAGGAGTCCCACAAGTAGACAAAGATTCACACCTGTCGCATATATCTATGGGTCTTAGGTAGGTCCCATACAGGCTCCCTGGTTGCTAGTTCAGATTGTGTGTGTTCCTGTGAGTTATGCTGTTTCTGTGGGGTTTTTTGTGATGTCCTTGACCCCTCTCTCTCTCATAATCCTCTCTCCCTTTCTTCAGTAGGTTACCTTGAGCTCAGCCTAATGTTTGGCTGTGAGTGTCTGAATGTCTTTTCTTTTGCAATTGGATGAAGACTCTCTGTTGAAAATTGGGGTAGTCCCCTCTCTGATCACAGGAGATGACCAGTTTAGGTTACATATCCACTCTTGCTAGGATTCTTAGCTGGAGTCATCCTTGAAGATTAACGGGAATTTCCCTTGCATCAGGTTTCTATGTGCACCCAAAGCCCCTTCATTGACAGGCCCAACCCAATCTCTACAGTTTCCATTCCCACCTGACCCAATTCCACCTAGGATGTCTCCTCTATTTCTGCTTCCCATGGAGATACATGGTCCCCCATGGGGCCTTCATCTTACCTAGCCTCTCTGGAACTGTAGATTGTAACATGACTCTCCTTTTAGTCAATATCCAATTATGAGTGAGTACATACCATGTTACTTTTTCTAGGTCTTGGTTATGTTATGCAAGATAACTTTTTTTTAGTTCCATCCATTTGCCCTCTATTTCCCAATGTCATTGTTTTAAACACCTAAATAATACTACATTATGAGATGTGCAATATTTTCTTTATCCATTCTTCAGTTAAGGGACATATAGGTTGTATCCATGTTCTGGCTATTACAAATAGAGTTCCTATGAATATCGTTGAACAAGTGTCCTTATAGTATGATTGGCCACTCTTTAGGTATCTGCCCAAGGGTGGTATCACCTTGTCTTGAAGTAGATTGATTTCAAATTTTCAAATACACCACATTGATTTTTAAAGTAACTGTATATAGTGAAAATTTTATTCGTGTTTTAGTAAATAAAACTTGCCCTTTCTGTCTCTGGGTTTTTATTATTCATGCTACAACTGCACAAATTTGCTTTTCCAAATTATGGAGAAGCAACAGCTCTGTGCCACAAGAGTACTCCATTAGATAGTCTCTGTTTCTCTAGGGGAAGATCTACAAATGAAAACAGAATTCTCCCTCACCTCTTTATGGAGTGGGGAGATAGAGGTTATATATTAATGCATTTTTTTAGAATGTGAGGCATTGTGGGAATGGGTATGCCTAACAAATAAGCACTACTATAAGAAATGTGTAAAACATACCAATTATAACAACTGAACATCATTCTACTACCTAAAGTATAGATAGAGATACTATATAATCTCATCTTTAAATTTCAGAATCTGGAGGTACAAATATAGTTACATATATTCAAATAGCCGGATATGTTCCTACATACTGTTGTCTGGGGTTTCTGTCCTGCCCAGTTCCCACATTCATTAAGTCCCAAAGACCTATGTTAATCGTAAACTGATTGGCCTATTAGCTCAGGCTTTTTATTAACTCTTGTAACTTATATTAGCCAATAATTCTTGTCTGTGTTAGCCATGTGGCTTGGTATCTTTTTTGGAGAGGCAGTCCCATCTTGCATCCTCTGCATCTGGGCCACAACTGCAGACTGAGCATACCACTTCCCAACATTGTCATTGCCTCACCTCTACTTCCTGCCTGGCTACTGGCCAATGAGCATTTTATTAAAAATAATACAAGTGACACGATAAAAAACAATGTCCCACAGCACCCCCCTTTTTCAAAAAAACAAGAACTTTAAATCTAATATATTTTGTTTAGATTTTCTCCTGACCATTATCCATAACAATTTGTAACCAACATTCTAAACAAAGGAAAATATCCATAGTCCATTTTTTGGGAATGTGGGTTTAGTTTTCCAGGATATTTCCTGTTGATTGGGGGCACTGATAATTTTATGGGGACCAAAAGAAAATTTAGAATTATGATCAAGTAGTGACTGGAGTGTCCTGTGAGGATTGATCATCTCAGGCAGCAGTCTTGAATCCATTTTGGATGTAGAACTCAGACATCTGGGCCATCCGCTTCTATTGGAGATTTCTCAGGGGGTCTTCCTTTATCAAATCTGATGAATTTTTAGCTCAGAATGAATTCACAGCCTTTCATTTCCTGTGGAAACAAAAAAAAAAACAAAAAAAAATAAAAACTTTTCTCCAAAGTCACATACCTTCTGACTTCAATTTTGAATTTAAGGTATGTTCAAAATACCTATCTTGGATTAATTCAGCAGCATTTATAAACAAATACCTTCCTCAGCATTCAAACAATTTGAAGAGAACATAATAAAATATAGTATCCAGATTCTCTGTGTGCTTTCCATTTTTAGGTGGCTTCATTTTTTTTCTATATTTCTTTTATTTTTATTTTTAATTTTTGGCTTTTTGAGACAGGGTTTCCCCATGTATCTTTGTCCTAGAACTCACTCTGTGTAGACCAGGCTGTCCTTGAACTCACTGAAATCTGCTTGCCTCTACCTCCCAAATTCTGGGATTAAAGGTGTGTGCCACCACACCTTGAATTTACAGACATCTGCCTGCCTCTGCCTCCAAACTATTGGGATTAAAGGTGTATGCTACCACACCTTGAGTTCATAGAGATCTGTCTGCCTCTGCCTCCCAAGTGTTGGGATTAAAGGTGTGTGCGACCACACCCAACTGCTCTCTTTTTTTCTATTTTTCTTTTAAGGACTTTCTTTCCTAAGCCTACATATATTTTTAAACACACTGTCAACCTGTTGGAATAGAAGTCCAAACATCAGGGAGGAGTTGCTCCAGACTCCACTCACACAACCACAATTGATGCAAAAGCAAGAGGATTTGTATTCTGTCATGACAGGGTCCTTCAGGTTTGGGATATGAAGAACATTCGATAGTTGCTATAGCCCATCTTTTAAAGCAAAAAGCCACAGAAACAAGGGGAAAACCTGAGGGTTGTTTTCCAACTAATTGGGTAGGCTTATTCAAAGGGTTACTAGCAGTGATTGGCCAAGGCAGGGGAGTAGCTGCGTGATTGGGTGAGATAAGGGGGAGCATCTGTGGGCCATCCTGACCTTGTTCCAGTGACTGAATCAAAACATCAAGAACTGAGTTCCTATGGGTTGTCTTTGCCTCATTTCCCAGAATGGAGTTATGCTTGAAGATTATTCACAAGGACACAGGAGGATGAGTAGTCCAGTGTGTGTGTGTGTGGGCGGTTGTCCCGTTTCCAAATACTAAGAGGCTTCAGAAAATGCCTTTAGAGCTGAGAAATGCTCAGAAATGCATTTAGAGTCTTTCAAACTATTTAGAGGTTTTCTTCATCTGAATCTATCTTTACTGTGTATTTTACTTATTCTGACCATGTGAGTCTTTAATTTGCTAAGCAATATGGCTAGGATTAAAGCTGTGGCTTTGACAGATCGATCCACCCAATCTTTAGCTTTCTAAGAGTCTAGACTCATGGCAGAGGTAGTGGCCAGAGCCAAGTTTATACACTATAATGTTTTAAGGTCCGTGCCACCACCAAGAAGCATGCTGTAGGGTATTCATAATCACTATTTAAGTGTCTTGTTTCAGAGCCTCTTAAAAGGGCTACAATGTTTTGGCAGCTAAAACTGAGTCAGGAAGCCTCTCTTAAATAAGATGCATTTGCCTCTAGCAAACAGAGACCACCTCAGAAAATGTTGTTATCAATAAGCCATACTTAACTCTACTGTTTTCTGTCTAGAATTACTTCCCAGTCTCTCTCAGGCTTTCTGTGGATGCAGTTGTCCAGATGTTGGTCACCATTCTTTTGTCTGAGGTTTCTGTCCTGCCCAGTTCCTACAGTCGTTAAGTCCCAAAGTAATACACAGAGGTCTATGATAATCATGAACTGTTTAACCCATTATCTCAGACTTCTTATTAACTCTTATAACTTACATTAGCCCATAATTCTTGTCTGTGTTAACCATGTGGCTAACACAGACAAGAATAATGAGCTATTTTAAGATGTAAGAATTAATTAATAAGAAAAACCTGATCTGCTAGGCTGATCAGTTTGTGATTAATGTAGACCTCTGTGTATTTATTTGGGACAAAAGGACTGAGAGACCTGGTGGGACAGAAACCTCTGTAACAACATACAATGATTCAACTGAAAAATTATAAAAAAAAATATTTCAAAGCATTATACATTTAATACTTCTTCCAGATTTTAGGGTTTATCATTTCCTGCTTTGGGGTTTGTAATACTAACACTTATGCTTGATACTGAGGTGTACCAGCAAGAGCAGAAAAACACCAGGCACCCTGGTGAATAGTTAGAAAACACCATTATCATGCATTGTATTTACTAAGCTGCATGAAATATTATACAACATGTTATAGAGGTATGGAACAGCATATATTGGATTAAGTTGCCACAATATGACCAAATATGGATTCTAATGATACATATGCTTAGAGTAGTCCAATGACTAGCTATATTAATTGTATTCTTGGCTAATACTATTTCCAACCTATATGGTTTTATGTGATGTAACTCAAATGTAGATTGAATGTGTGTGTTGGAAGTAATAAATTATCCCTTCCATTAACATTTGCAAACATGTTTAATACATTGTCATCGATATTTCCTAACTGATTGGAAAAGTTAATTTTTTTCTGAGTAATTCTGAGTCTCATATAATTTAGGCTTGCCTCAAACTTGCTTTTTCCTCTTTTTTTATTCTTGTTGTAAACTTTTTATCTCTATTGCTGTCTCTTTGATGAATCTTTCATAGAAAACACTATTACTACATACTTCAGGGTCACACTAGTCACTGATTTCAGGTTAATCAGTTTCTCATTATATCCACCTACTTATTCTTGCTCACACCGCTCCTGTGTCCATCACGATTATTAGGCACTAAATGGGTGTTCTCACCCTGTCTCTTTTCTATCTCTTCAGAATGGTTGTCTGAAGATGAAAAATAAAACATCATTTAACGTGTTATGGAAACTCACACTAAGGCCATCATATCATTACTTCCAAATGTTATATACATTCTGAATCCCATTATGGTTCCAAATCTCAATATGTAACTTCTAAATTCATTTATATGCTTCTCTCACCACACAGCTTGTATCTCTAAAACTAAAGAGACTTATCTTATTAGTATCTGGAAGTTGTAGGGCTCAAAGCATTTCCAAGTTTAGGAACCATTGTACATTCAAGGATAATGACTGATAATTTCTCAAAGAAAGAACATATATTTTAAAGACAAAATCTTGTGTTAAGTGGAATAGAAGTCAGGAGCAATAGTCTGAAGCCTTATAGAAACATTGGGCACAGATATAATCCCAGATACAATTCCTGAATCTAGTAAGGAAATTCATATGCACAGGTAGAAAAGCTCCATGACCTTGTGTGCTCTTGATATAATTAGTTCTTGTGTAATGGAATGGTCATAAATAACTAAAATTAGATTTAGATTCTTTACCTGAAAAGATGTGTTAGTTACATGAAAGTCTGTCCTTTCTCCAAATCATGCCTTCAAGTAGTGTTCTATTACACATATGGTAATCAATGTGAACAAGAAACTGTATGATAAGTTACAAAGTTAAGCCCAATGGATACATTTACACAACACTCCAACACCTAAGGCCCAGAAAATATTTTTGGAAGTGAGCTGAACAGATTGCAAGGGCCATAGGAACAGAGAAAAACTTGAAGGAGAGTGAAGTGGTGTATATGGAAGTATTTGAAGAAAAGAAAGGAAAGGAGAAATGCCTTAATTAAAATACAATCCCATATATAAATAGAAAAAAAGAAGTGGCTGCCTTACCTCAGTAATATCTACAGATACCTATGAAAGTATCCTGTAATGATTTATGTAATTTCTAGAATTGTACCATATCTGACAGTATTTGACATCGAAGGAAAACATAAAAAGGAAATTCTACATTATACATAACAGGTATAAAAATAAATTGATAATCCCATGCTGTTCTTTGTTGTTCAAAGAGGAGCACATTCCCTACAAATGAACATATACTTCCTGTCTTACCTAAGACATAAGAAGACCACAGGCCTTTAATGAATCACTTCAGTAATCCTGTGACTATGCCTAGGCATTGTTGATTTGCATGTGCCCAGAGCACAGTCCATTGTCCTGAGGACTTCTTCATAGATAGGTAACACCATGTGCTCGAGTAAGGTTCAGAAAAATCACAGCACAGAAATGATGATCTCCACTCATCTTCTAGGGTTGCTGCTACTCTGGCTTGCAGGTAAGGAAGAGAGCATTGAGAATGTATTCATCCGAGTATGGTCAGTCCTTTATTGTCTCTATGAAAGTCCTCAAATAACAGAATTAATTTTAAGGGAATTTGTTTTCAATTTTTCAACCTCAGGTGCCATATGTGAAACTCAGATGACCCAGTCCCCAGCCTCCCTGTCTTCATCTCTGGGAGAGAGGTTAATGTGACTCTAAAAGCCACGTTGGGCACCAGATGATGAAGTATTAAGTCGGCACAAATCAATAACCAAGCCAGCTCAATAGAAACAGGTATTTTTAATGAAAGAAAAAAGAGGAACTCACTCTACTCAAGCCGTAATCCAATCTGTCTGGCGGACACTGCATGGAGAGACCGCGTACCTATGTTCTCCAGATTTTCTACCTGGGGTCCCAGTAGCCACACCCCAACTTGATGTGATTGGCTAATGGCTCTTCCCCCATCAGACAGTATCACCATGACATGCCAGGCATGCCAGAACATTAACAGTTTATTTAGTGTGGTATCAGCAGCAACCAGGGAAACCTCCCAAGCTCCTGATCTATGCTGCAAACAGCTTAGCAGATGAGGTTCCATCAAGGTTCATTGGCAGTGGATCTGGCACATAGTATTCTCTCAAGATCAGTGGTCTGCAGCCTGAAGATGTTGCAACTTATTATTGTCAACAAGGTTTGCATACTCCTCCTACAGTGATACAAGCCATGACATAAACTACCGCAGGAAGCAGAAGTGAGAGTCAAGGATGCTGAAATTGCTCCTTCTGTGGTCTCCTGCAGCTAGGACACTTTTTTATTATTTTTATTTTTTTGCTGATATTTAAAAGTCAATGCGATATTTCTGCAGAGAAATCAGAGAAAATTTTATGCCTTCAATCTCTGTCTTCTTTCCAAACACAAGCATTAAAAACAGAGGCATTCTTTTCATTATTTCCAAGAAAAAAAGGCTTTTCTAAACAACATAGTTATGTCAACAGCTAAAATTCATAAAATATTAAATTCATAAAACATGTTAAAATGCACACAAACATACACAAAATAAAAATCAAAAAACTAAATATGCATACAAACCAAGATGGAGTAATCATTGTGAGGACATTATTATCTAAATATATCATTAAAACCCAAGGAAGAAGGCTCAGAAGATGGCTTAGTGATCAGAACATTGGGTGCAGCCAGTCCACGGTGGTGGCACATGCCATTAAACCCGGCACTCAGAAAGCAGAGGCAGGTAGATCTATGTGAGTTAGAAGATAGCCTGGTCTATAAAGCTAGTTCCAAGACAACCAGGACTGTTTCACAAAGAAACTCTGTCTCAAAATAAAAGAAAAATCTAAAAAAAAAAAAAAACAAACCCACAGGGTGCTCTTCTAGAGGAGTACTGTTTGATTTCTAGCAAACATGACTTCTAGCAACTGCCTGTAACTCCAGTTCCAGGATATCTGAACCACTCTTCTGGCCTCTGGAGGCATTGTACTAATTTGCTACACAAGCATTTATGAAAGTTACACCAAAATAGTTAAAGTAAAAATAAATATGTCTTAAGTATTTAAAAATTCTAAGGGCCTATAATTTGATCAATCTGATACTGGGAACAGAGTATTCTCAGAACCTAGAGTCTATTTTCTTTTAACTAAAAGCAAGTCTTTCTGAAGACATGGTCTTCACTTATGGTGTCAACTCTCATATCATATACATGGAGGGGAGGAAGATTTCTCCATTAGCTGTTTTCTTTTTATTTTCTCTCATTGCTAGGAAGGCAAGTATAATAGTTACTTTTCTATTGCTGTGACATGACACCCTAAACAAGGCAGCTTATAAAAGAAATAATGTATTTTGGTGATGTAGGAGGGTCTTCTGTATTTGTGTGTTGTTTTCATTGGTTGAATAAAGAGACTGCCTTGGCCTTTTGATAGGGCAGCCCTTAGGTGGGTGGAGGAGATAGAATGGAATTCTGGGATAGAGAAGGAAGAGTAGGGGAGAGTCGCCTGCCATGAAGCCTGGCAGGTCAGACACGCTGAATCTTTCCCAGTAAGGCACGACTCATGGTGACACACAGATTATTAGAAATGGGTTAAACAAATATGTGAGAGTTAGCCAATAAGAGGCTAGAGCTAATGGGCCAGGTAATATTTCAATGAATACAGTTTCTGTGTAATTATTTCGGGCATAAGCTAACCGGGCGCCAGGAACGCAGCCCTCTCCTTATGACATTTTGGGGTCTTGCATTTCCATTGCTAACATTGTAGTAAGCATGGCACCATGAAGAAAGGCATGGTGCTGGAACAATACCTAATAGCTTCCATCTTTATCTGTAAGATGCAGAGTAAGTTAGAGAGATGATTGGGAATGGCTTAAGCTTTTGATATCTCAAACCCCACCCATAGTAACATACCTCCTTCAATAAACACACAATAAGTAATCTTTCCTAAAGAGTTCCAAAAACTGGGGAACAAGCATTCAAATGTGTAAACTTATGGGTAACACTGTCATTCAAAGCCCCATAGCAAGTTTCAGGCCCAAAATTTCCAAAATTAAAAAAATAAATAGGGAAGGACTGAGTCAGAATGGGGCAGGTATGTCTAAAAATTGATAAACAACTATGAGCCCTGTTTGGCATAAGTTACATACATATTAGTTTCCAAACAAAATATACATAGCAAGTTTCAAGTGCTACATTTCTTGAAATAAATAAATAACCCCTATAGGGAATAAATGAGTCAGAGAGAGGTAGGTGTGTGTAGGGAGAGTTTAGAACCCTTGGATTCCACTGAACATGAGTTAAAAATTCATTCCTTTCCAAACAAAACATTTATCAACTAGAGTTATAATTTCCTAAATCTTCATTGACACCACTCTCTAAAGAGAGAAAGCAGTTCATTCCAATCATGGCTTCACAAGAGTCTCTAGCATGGTACACTTAGAACAAAGCATGACTAGTTAACAAATGTAGCCTACAATTGACTATATGTACTTAAGAGGTCTCTTAAAACAACAGTTTATGGAAAACCTCTTATTTTCTATTCTAATGCATAGCATGGTATACAATGCCTATTATTATAATCAAGTGCATCAGCAGAAAATACTATGTGTTCTGATCAAAGCCTACCAATCAAAGCAGACATTCATATGCATCATAGTTTTCAGAAACCAATACCAGCTCCTTCTGCATGAATTGTCTATTGAGTTAATTTCATATAGGGACTTTGGGCTATTTCAATGTTTCTGTCCCATATTTCACTTTGATTCTGAGTACAATTCTTTCTTTCTTTACTATATGTGTGTTTCTTCCTCTCTTTTAATAAGACACCAAGAACCTAAGAAGCACAAGTATAGAGAAATCACAGACAAAATGAGTAGTGAGGTCGGTCAGAATAAGTAAACAAGGGTCAAGTCAAAACAGTATTTGCTGCTGCTTGAATTTTGAAATCAACAAGAACTCTGTTTGAGCTCGGGGAGAATTCAAAGAGGTGGTATTTTAATAATGACATGATACATTTATTTTGAGTCTGTGAGATATAGGAAAAAGTTACCATGGATCAGAAAACTATATCTTTTAATCCAGATTTTTTCTTCTTCCAAATTTCTGAACTGTGGAGAATTTCCTTGGGATGAGTGTCTGTAACTATATAGTTCAAAATTTTCTTTTCATAAACAGTAAAACAAACTATCTTTTTTTCATGTTACATATCAATTCCAGTTTCCACTCCCTCCCTTCCTCACATCCCCTCCATCTAACCCCCCAACCCACTCCCAAACCTCTCATCAGAGAGTGTAAGGCACACTGCTTTGGGGAAGGTCCAAGGCCCGCCCTACTATAACTAGGCTGAGCAAGGTATCTATCCAAAGATAATGGGTTCCAAAAACCAGTACAAGCAGCAGGGATAAATCCTTGTGTCATTGCCAGTCTGTCCCAGCCATATAACTGTCATCCACATTCAGAGGGTCCACTTTGGTCCTATGCTGGTTCCTTCCCTGTCCAGCTGGATTTGGCGAGCTCTCATTAGCTCAGGTAAACTGCTTCAGTGGGTGCTCCCATCATGGTCTAGACCTATTTGTCATATTCTAACTTTTCCCACTCTTCAGCAGGATGTTGGGAGATCAGCCCAGTGCTTTGTTGTGGGTTTCTGCTTCTGTTTCCAACAGTTGTTTGATGAAGATTTTATGGTGACATTTAAGATATTGAGCAATCTGACTATAGTTCAAGGCCAGTTCCGTCACCCTCTCATCTATTGCTTAAGGTTTTAGCTGGGGTCATCCTTGTGGATTCTTGGGAATTTCTCTACTGCCAGGTTTCTTGCTAGCACCATAATGGCTCCGTAAATCAAAAATATCTCTTTCCTCATTCTCCCTCTCTGTCCTTTTTCTATCTTGACTATCCTATTCCCTCAAGTTCTCCTCCTGCCTCTCCTTCACACCTACTCTTCCCATTCAGTCCTTCTTTTTCTCCCCACCACCATGCTCCCAATTTTGTCAGGAGATTTTGTCTATTTACCCTTCCCAGATGAATCTATATATGTTTTATTGAGTGTTCACTTTGTTACTTAGTTACTCTATGGTCATGGACTATAACTACAAGCTCATTATCTTTTGCTTTACAGCTTGTATCTACTTATGAGTGGGTACATACCAGGTTCATCTTTCTGGTTCTGGGTTGCCTCAATAAGTAATTAGCACACTAATTTGTAAATATACCACATTTTCTTTATCCATTCTTCAGTTGGGTGGCATCTAGGTTGTTTCCAGGTTCTGGCTATTGCAAATAATGATGCTATTAACATAGTTGAACAAATGTCTTGTAGTATGATTAAGTATCCTTTGGGTATATGCCCAAGAGTGGTATTGCTGGGTCTTGAGTTAGGTTGATTCCCAATTTTCTGAGAAACTGCCATACTGATTTCAAGAGTGGTTGTACAAGTTTAGATTCCTGCCACCAATGGAGGAGTGTTCCTCCTACTCCACATCCTCTCCAGTATAAGCTATCATTGGGGTTTTTTATCTTAGCCATTCTGATTGATGAAAGATTGTAATTCAGAGTCATTTTGATTTGCAATTTCCCTGATGGCTAAGGATATTTAACATTGCCCTAAGTGTCTTTCATCCATTTGAGATTCTTCTGTTGATAATTCTGTGTTTAGATTTGTGATCCCATTTTTTAATTGAATTATTTGGAATTTGTTGTCTACTTTCTTGAGTTTTTAAAAAATATTTTGAAGACAGCCCTCTGTCGGATGTGGGATTGGTATATTTTTAAAAAAACCAAACCTCAACTTAATTTTCCATGAGGTGCTGAGTAACTTAAGCATCAAATTATATTTTTCCACTTTGAAAAAACTTAAGTTTGGTACCAGACATCAGTAGGGTTACTCTCTCTGTAGATGCTTCTTGGTTGAAATGACTCAACTTGTGGATTTAATTGTCTTTTTAATAGCATTTCTGAGTATTTGTTCCCTCTCCTATTTTTATTACTACATGAATTTAAAACTTATTATAGCATTTTTGTTAATTTTTATATATTATCACACAATATGTCTTTACCAAATTTACTTGCCATCCCTTGCCCCACCTTCTCCTAGCCTCATTTCCCACTTCCTGTGTTTTTTATTTTATTTTTAGAAAAGATTATCACAGTGTCACATCTTGTCCTTTGGCTCTCACACTACTTCTGCATCTCTTCTACCATGCTGCTAGAATCTTAAGGTTTGTGTTTTGAATGCATCCTCTGGCCAGTTGATCTCTGAATTTGGATAAGTTGTGGTTATCTACAATGGTCACCTCTACTGGAAAAGAAGCTTCATGAATCCTCTTCCTTGGAGACTTGTCATGCTGATTAAAATCACTTTCAAACTAATTCATATTTAAAAAAAACCTGTATACAATCTGCCAGATTACATGGTACAGTGTCAATATGGTAATTATGAAGTAACACAACCCATCACATAATGGGCAGAAATATGCAAAAAACAGGATATCTCCTGTGCTCATTGCATTCAGACTAATGTTACTAAACTTTGGTCTCTTCCATTAGTATGTGATGTTCACCTTGAATCTGTATTAAGCAACATATGAAAGAATTATAAGGGAAACAATTACTTTTCCTCTTTGAAATACAAGGGGATATGTATAAAATCATTTGATTTATTATGAATAGTTTATTTTAATTAAATTTTAGCACAGAGCCATAGATTTTTATTTTAATGCTCTTGTATACCTGTATATTCTTTTGATATTCAAGTGGGTTATTTGTATCTATCACATTATCTTAAGTTTTACTTTGCTTTGTGTTCTCTTTTTATTATTATTATTATTGTTATTATTTTATTTTATTACTTAAAAAGTACCAATCCAAATTTCCAATTCTTCCCCTTCTCCCACTTCCTTCCCACTCTTTCCACACACCCTCACCCCACCCTCCTCCAATCGTAAAAGAGAGCAAGGCACCCTGCCCTATGGGAAGTCTAAGGATCTCCCCACTACATCCATATTGAGCAAGGTATACATCCAAAGAGAATAGGATCCAAAAAAGCCAGTACATGCAGACAAATCCCAGTGCCATTGTCATTGGCTTCTCAGTCTTCCCCAACTGTCAACCACATTCAGAGGGACTAGTTTGATCCCATGCTCATTCATTATCAGTCCAGTTGTAGTTGGTGAGCTCCTATTAGCTCAGGCACATTGTCTCAGTGGGTGATCCCTCATGGCCTTGACTTCCTTGTTCATATTCTCCCCACTTCCATTCTTGAACTGGACCTTGGGAGCTCAGTCCAGTGCTCCAATGTGGGTCTCTGTCTCTGTTTCATCTGTTGTTATATGAAAATCATGTGTTGATATTTAAGATAATTATCAGTCTGAATACAGAGCAAGGACAGTTCAGGCATCCTCTCTATTGTTTAGAGTCTTAGCTGGGGTCATGCTTGTGGATTCCTGGGGATTATTCCAGAGCCAGGTTTCTTGTTACCCCAAAATGGCTCCTAAAATGAAGATATCTTTCCTTGCTCTCATATCTGTTCTTCCTTCATCTCAACTATCTCATTCTCTCAATCTCTTCCCAACCCTCCCCTTCTCTCCTCCTTTTCTCCTTCTCCCCTTTCTTCTTTCCCCGCCCCATGCTTCCAAATTATTTCAGGTGATTTTGTCTACTTCCAATTTCCAGGTGGATTTATATATGTTTTTTTGGGGGGGTTCACCTTATTACTTAGCTTCTCTAGGATCATGAACTATAGGATCAATGTGCTTTGTTTATGGCTACTATCCACTAAGATTGAGTACATACCATATTCCTATTTTTGGGTCTTGGGATAGTGTTTTCTAATTCCGTTTATTTGCATGCAAAATTCAAGATGTCTTTGTTTTTTACCTCTGAGTATTTCTCTAATGTGTAGATATGCCACACTTTATCCATTCTTCTGTTGAGGGGCATCTAGGTTGTTTCCAGGTTCTGGCTATTACAAATAATGCTGCTTATAAACATAGTTGAACTTTTATAGTATGATTGAGCAACTCGTAGGTATATTCCCAAGAGTGGTATTGGTAGATACTGAGGTAGGTCGACTCCCAATTTGCTGAGAAACCACCACACTGATATCCAAAATGGTTACACAAGTTTGCATTCCCACCAGCAATGGACGAGTGTTCCCCTTACTCCATATCCTCTCCAGCATAAGCTATCATTGGTGTTGTTGATTTTAGCCATTCTGACAGGTTTTAGATGGTATCTCAAAGTTGTTTTGATTTGTATTTCCCTGATAGCTAAGGAAGTTGAACTTGTTCTTAAGTATCTTTTGGCCATTTGAAATTCTTCTGTTGAGAATTTTCTGTTTAGTTCAGTATCCCAATTTTAATTGGGTTATTTAGATTTTTAATGTCTAATTTCTTGAATTCTTTATATATTTTGGAGAGCAGCCTTTTGTCTGACATGGGGTGGGTGAAGATTTTTTGCATTCAGTAGGTTGCATTTTTGGCTTATTGACAGTGTCCTTTGCTTTACAGAACCTTCTTACTTTCAGTAGAACCCATTTATTCATTGTTGCTTTTATTGTTATACCTAGGAAGTGGCCTCCTGTGCCCAGGTATTGCAGGCTACTTCCCACTTTTTCTTCTATCAGGTTCAGTGTGGTCAGATTTATATTGAGGTCTTTATTCCATTTGTATTTTGGAGTTTTGTGCATGGTGATAGATATGGATCTATTTTCATTCTTCTACAGGTTGACATACAGTTATGCCAGCACCATTTGTTGAAGATGCTTTCTTTTTTCCATTGTATAAGTTTAGCTTTTGGTGAAATATCAGGTATTCATAGGTGTGTGGATTAATATCCCAGTCTTCAATTTGATTCCATTGGTCAATGTCTCTGTTTTGATGCCAATACCAAGCTATATTCATTACTGTAGCTCTGTAATAGAGCCTGATGTCAGGGATGGTAATGCCAGCAGAAGATCCTTTATGGTATAAGTTTGTTTTGGCTATCCTGGGCTTTTTGTTTTTCCATATAAAGTTGATTATTGTTTTCTCAAGGTCTATAAAGAACTTTTTTGGGATTTTGATGGGGATTGCATTGAATCTATAGATTGCCTTTGGTAGGATTCCCCTCTTTACTATGTTGATCCTTCCTATCCAAGAGCATGGGAGATCTTTGCATTTTTTTGGTATATTCTTCAATTTCTTTCTTAAAAGACTTAAAGTTCTTGTCAAATAGGTATTTCCCTTCCCTGTTTAGAGTTACCCCAAGATACTTTACACTATTTGTGGCTATTGTGAAAGTGACGATTCTCTGATTTCCCTCTCATCTTCTTTATCCTTTGTGTACAGGAGGGCTACTGATTTTTTTGAGTTGATCTTGTATCCTGCCACATCACTGAAGGTATATATCAGCTGTAGGGGTTCTCTGCTAGAGTTTTTGGGTTCACTCATGTACACTATCATATCATCTGCAAATAACAAAAGTTTGACTTTTTTATATCCAATTAGAATCCCTTTGATTTCCTTTTGTTGTCTTATTGCAATTGCTAGAACTTCAAGGACTATGTTGAAGAGATATGGAGGGAGTCGACAGCCTTGTCTTGTTCCTGATTTTAGTGGAATCACTTTGAGTTTCTCTCCATTTAAATTGATGTTAGCTGTCAGCTTGATTTATATTGATTATATTATATTTAGATATTATCCTTGTATCCCTAATCTTTCCAATACCTTTATCATGAATGGGTGTTGACTTTTGTCAAATGCTTTTTCATCATCTAATGAAATGATCACATGGGTTTTATTCTTTCAGTTTATTTATATGATGGATTACACTGATAGATTTTCATATGGTGAACCAGTCCTGCATCTCTGGGATGAAGCCTATTTGATCATAATGGATTATTTTTTGATGTGTTCTTGTATTTGATTTGCCAGTATTTTATTGAGAATTTTTTCATCAATGTTCATGAGTGACATTGCTCTGTAATTCTCTTTCCTAGTTGAGTCTTTGTGCACTTTTGGTATCAGGGTAACTGTAGCTTCATAATAAGAATTTGGCAATGATCCTTCTGTTTCTTAGGTATTAGCGCTTCTTGGAAGTTCTGGTAGAATTCTGCACCAAAACCATCTGGCCCTGCACTTTTTTTTGGTTGGGAGGTTTTTGATGACAGCTTCTATTTCTTCGAAGCTTATAGGTCTATTTAAATTGCTCACCTAGTATTGATTTAATTTTGGTATATGGTATCTATCTAAAAAATTGTCCATTTCTTTTACATTTTCCAATTTTATGGAGTAGAAGCTTTTGTAGTAAGACCTAATGATTCTCTGAATTTCCTCCATGCCTTTTGTTATGCTCCCCTTTTCATTTATGATCTTGTTAATTTGAGTGTTCTCTCTCCACCTTTTGATTAGTTTGGATGAGTGTTTGTCAATCTTGTTGATTTTATCAAAGAACCAGCTCTTTGTTTCATTGTTTCTTTGTGCTGTATTCTGTGTTTCTGTTTTGTTGATTTCAGCCCTCAGTTTGATTATTTCCAGGCTTCTACTCCTCCTGGGTGAGTCTGCTTCATTTTTTCTATGCTTTTAGGTGTGCTTTTAAGTCTCTAATGTCATCTTTCTCTGTTTTCTTTATGTGGGCACGTAGTGCTATGAAATTTCCTCTTAGCACTACTTTCATACTGTCCCATAGGTTTGGATATGTTGTGCCTTCATTTTGTTGAATTCAAGGAAGACTTTAATTTCTTTCTTTATTCTTTCTTGAACCGGTGGTGGTTCAGTAGATGACTGTTCAGGTTCCATGAGTTTGTAGGCTTTCTGGGGGTAATATTATTGTTAAATTCTAAGTTTACTCCATGATGATCCAATAAGACACAGTTTTGTATCTGTGGATGTTTGCTTGTTACTGAGTATGTGATCATTTTTAGAGAAGGTTCCATGAAGTGCTGAGAAGAAGGTATATTCTTTCCTGTTTGGGTGGAGTGTTCTATAGATGTCTGTTTTGTCCATTTTATTCATTACATCTGTTAGTTCTCTTGTTTCTCTTGACCTTTCCATTGGTGAAAGAGGAGTGTTGGAATCTCTTACTATTAGTGTGTGTGGTTTGGTGTGTGATTTAAGTTTTAGTAGTGTTTCTTTATATATTTGGGTGCTCTTATATTAGGGGCATAGATATTCATGATTGAGACTTCATCTTGATGAATTGTTCCTGTTATGAGAATAAAGTGTTCTTCTCCATCTCTTCTGATTGGTTTTAGATTGAAATCAATTTTTTTAGATATTAGGATAGACACACCTGCTTGATTCTTAGGTCCATTTGATTGGAAAAAGTTTTTCCAATGCTCTACTCTGAGGTAGTGTATGTCTTTGAGGTTGAGGTGTGTTTCTTGTAAACGGCAGAATGTTGGATCCTGTTTTTGTATCCATTCTCTTAACCTGTGCCTTTTTATAGGTGAATTGAGTCCATTGATAATAAGTGATATTAATGACAAGTGGTTATCACCTCTGGTTATTTTATGGTGGTAATGTTTATTTGTTTCTTTTCTTTGGGTTGTGTTGGTGGAGTGTTATCAGGTATCTGTGTTACTGAGGGTGCTGTTAGCTTCTTTGGGTTGAGGTTTTCCTTCTAGTACTTTCCATAAGGCTGGATTTGTGGCTATATATTGTTTAAATCTGTTTTTATTGTGGAATATATTGTTTTCTCCATCGATGGTGAAAGAAAGCTTTGCTGGGTTTAGTATTCTGGGCTTGCATCCATGGTCTCTTAGTGACTGCAGCACATCTATCCAAGACCTTTCACTCTCATGGTTTCCATTGATAAGTCAGGTGTAATTCTGATAGGTTTACCTTTAAATGTTACTTGACCTTTTTCCTTTGCAGTTCTTAATATTCTTTCTTTATTATGTATGTTTTGTGTTTTGATTTTTATATGGTGATTTTTTTTTCTTATCCAGTCTATTTGGTGTTCTGCATGCTTCTTGTACCTTCAAAGGGATATATTTCTTTAGGTTGGGAAAGTTTTCCTCTATAATTTTGTTGAATATATTTTCTGTGCCTTTGAGCTGGAGTTGTTCTCTTTCTTCTATTGCTATTATTCTTTGGTTTGGTCTTTTCATAGTGTCCCAAATTTCCTGGATGTTTTGTGTTAAGAATTTTTTGGATTTAATGTTTTCTTTGACCAATGAATCTATTTCCTCTATAGTATCTTCATCACCTGAGATTCTTTCTTCTATCTCTTGTATTCTGTTGCTTATACTTCTTTCTGTAGTTCCTGTTCATTAACCCAGATTTTTTTATATCCAGCTTTCCCTCGGTTTGTGTTTTCTTTATTATCTCCATTTTGGTCTTCAAGTCTTGAACTGTTTCCTTCACCTGTTTATTGCTTTTTCTTGTTTTTTCATGGTATCTTTGAGAGATTCATTAATTCTTCTTACTTTTTGTTTGTCTTCTCTTCCAATTCTTTTTCTTTTCTTTTTTAAATTGCTTTTTAATAATACCATTCAAAATTTCCACTTCCTCCCCTCCTCCAATTTCACTCCCATTCCCCCACACACCCTCCCTTCTACCCCTCCAGTCCTAAGAGAGGGCAGGATACCCTGCCCTGTGGAAGTCCAAGGCCCTCCCCCCTCCATTCAGGACAAGGAAGGTATGCATCCAAACCAACTAGGATCCCAAAAGGCCAGTACATGCAGTAGAATCAAATCCCAGTGCCATTATCATTGGCTTCACAGTCAGCCCTTATTGTCAGCCACATTCAGAGAGTCTGGTTTGATCACATGCTCTTTCAGTCCCAGTCCAGCTGTCCTTGGTGAGCTCCCATTAGATCAGTCACACCATCTCAGTGGGTGGACGAACCCCCTCGAGGCCCTGACTTCCTTGCTCATCTTCTCCCTTCTTCTCTCTTCCATTTCTTTAAGGGAGTTTTTTACTTCCTCTTTAAAGGTCACCACCATTTTCATAAAGTAACATTTAAAGTCATTTCCTTCTACTCTTTTGGATTAGGATGATCAAGTCTTCCTGTTGATTGTCCACTGGATTCTGGTGTTATCATGTTGCTTTTTAGGATGTTGGAGAAATTTTTGCATTGTCACCTACCCATCTCTTCATTCAAATGAGACCAGCAGTGCCTTGGAATCTTGGTCCAATATTTGCTGTGGCTGTCTGAGTACTTGGGAGTTTTTCTTGGTATGCCCCCTCTTAGGTCCCCTTAGCACTGGAGCAGGCTGTGTGGCAGGATTCCAAGGACCTCACAGGTGAAAAGATGGGCTTGGGGGCAGGGTGGTTTGGGGGAAAGCCCAGCAGCAGGACCACTCCCTGCTGGCTGGCCAGAAAAGCCAGTGAGTTGGGAATGGACCCCTGGGTCCTGTCCTACTGGTAAGGTCTCTGAGAGGGGGGCATCTGGCTGTCTGCACTTGTGGGCACTGACTCAACCTCTCAGGTCCTCTCAGCACTGGAGCAGGCTGTGTTGCAGGGTTCCAAGGATCTCATAGAAGAAAAAGCATGCTTGGGTTAGTGTGGTTTGGGAGAAAGAAAGCCCAGCAGCAGAAAACCTCCCCTCTGGCTCTCTGGTCCCCTAAGCACTCAAAATGAATATATTTTTAAGAGACACTTATTCTCCCTGACTTCCACCTATTACAATAGTAAGCCTCAAATGGGTCTTACTATTAATTACTATGAGAAAATTAATACTCATAGGAGTTGAACAAGCTCCTCTACTAGAAGGAGATTTCACAGTGTCATACAGGTTGGGAAAAGTACAACAAACTATGGTTAATTGTAGGCAGATTCACATCTTGAACAGGGATGCTTCTATGTACATATTTCTGTATTAAATATTTAATCTCATTCCAGGACCACAGAAGACTCAGATAGTTCTTTTAGATATTTGTCACCTTCCAATGTGACAACTTTGAGTCAAATTTATATTTTTGAATTTTTACTGTCAAATTGGCTGATTGAGGACAGGTTTCCTCACCAGGATTGGGGGACATTATGTGACCTCAAGATCTGTAGAATGGGAGATTTCCTGAGACTTTGTAAAAAGATGTTGAACATTTGACAATAATGAACAACTTAATCCTCAGAACAAGTGGCACCTATGCATTCCGTGTGTAATTATTACCTATAATACATAAGAACTAAAAGTATAGCCAAACTAAATAGTAATCTAATAAAGAAATCAATATATGGGCTAATATAATAACAAATAGTTCACGCAAAATAAAATACCATAGAAGAGTAAACAGCCTCTGGCTCTTACAATCTTTCTGCCTCCTCTGCTGTAAAGACATCTGAGCCTTGGAAATGAGATGTATTGTAGATCCTTGATTTGTGGCTGAACACAGCACTCATACTTATTCTCAGCACTTGAGTATTTATGAGTCTCTGTACTAGCCATGATGCATTGCACAAAATAATGTGAACTGTGAGCTGTACTAATCTATGTTTAAAAGGAAACTAATTTAGATAGTAGTTTGACACTCCCTTCCCCTTCAACCCACCCCCAAGGTTCCCATGCTCCCAATTTACTCAAAAGATTTTGTCTTTTTCTACTTCCCATATAGATTAGATCTATGTATGTCTCTCTTAGTGTCCTCACTGTTGTCTAAGTTCTCTGGGATTGTGATTTGTAGTTTGTTTAAAAACCACTTAGGTGTGAGTACATGTGATAATTGTCTTTCTGTGTCTGGGTTCCCCAAAATTTTGTATACTAAACCTCTAATTCTTGGAGCTAAGCAAATCTTTTCTTAATAGTGTGCATAGCCCTGCAGATTATATTACAATAACAGAAAGAGAAATTTATACACAGCTTTAGGCAAAAGCAAGAGTATATTGGGATGCACCTAGTTCATTCTGTTTCCTATTAATGGAATCACAGAAAAGTCATAGTATCATCTTATTACAATGATAGCAAATGTATCCACATTCTAGTACAACACACTATTTAAAGACTCAATCAACTCTTAAGGCAACCACAGTAGAGAGCTTGTATCTAGCACATTATTATTTACAATCAAATGACAACAGGAAATAAAATTAATGTCTCAGCCACTTTAAAATGTTAAGTGTATATTTAAGTGTGATTTTGAAACTGATTTATCATTATCTTTTTTCAAGATTTACATTCTTATAAATTAAATAACAGAAAGCTGCTATATCAACTGGAATCATCTGAGAATAAAGTAAGGACATGGTGGCTACACTTCACACTTTTTAAGTTTCCTACCAATGACATTTTTCCACATCTCCAAACAACAGATCAACTAGAACTTGGGCATCAGCATTATTTTTTCCATTAATCTTCGCATCCATTTTGAATTGGGTCAACTGACCACACACTGATTTTCATACTAAAATATTCTAGACTCCCCATTGTGATCTATAACAGATACCATAGTCTCTTTCTAACCAGAATTATAAATCTCAACATTTTGAAGATCCCTACCACCTGCTATCTAGAATATCCTTCAGTGTAGTTATTTTGTTCTTCTCATTGATTTCTGGATGGCTTAATTCCAAGGAGAGCAGGCACGGCAGCTTCCGCATTAGGGAAGATGTACTCTGAAGAAGCATCAGAAAATCCCTTTTATATATCATGAACTTCTTTGAAATAGCAAACTTATTTCATTAGTTGTTTTGCAAAGCTTTAACAAATACCAGTTAGGAGTAATGTGAGAAATGACATATTTATTTTGGCTATGTTTTCAGGATTTACAGTTCATAATGTAATGAAAGTCATGTAGGGGCTACTCAGTGAGCATAGTATGATAAGAGAAGTAGACAGGAGTAGAAATGGATGTAGACAATATACTTACCAGGATCTACCTGCAGAGAGCTGTGATACTTAGTATAAACCCAAAAGTGTTCCAAAGGTTCAAAATTATTTTGAAAAGCTGGGGAACAATTAATCAACATTTGAGCCTTAGCAGATATTTCAGTCTCAAACTAGGCAACTGATAAGCCACCCAGAACCAATAGTTTATTTTTTTGAGCTATATATTTTTCCCTGCTCCCATCTCTTCCTCCCTTTTCATTTCTACCATCTCCTATGATCCCCATGCTCCCAATTTACTCAGGAGATCTTGTCTTTTTCTATTTGCCATGTAAATTAGTTCCATATATTTCTCTCTTAGGGTCCTTTTTTATAGTCTATGTTCTCTGGGATTGCAAAAAGTAGGCTGATGTTTCTTTGCTTTATGTCTAAAAGCCACTTATGAATGAGTACATATTATGTTTGTCTTTATGGTTCTGGTTCAGAACCTATAATTCTGATGGCAATTCTGTATATGAATCAGCTTCTAAGGAATCTCTATAGACTTTTCTATTTTGTTTTATAACTCTCAACACATGAGAATTTGTTTAAAAATGTACAGCTGGGACTAAAGAGGAAGTAAGACATTTGGGGAAAGGAAACTTTATAGGCAGCTGTACCCTAATGTCACTGTGGCTTTCTCAGTGTGGTTGTCTTTGCAAAAATATATAAGCAGATAGAAACAAGAGAGACAGCTGGTGACTCTGCTACATCCGTCACACATTTATGTCATGGCTTGTTTCACTGTGGGAGGGCTACTCCAATACTGTTGACAGTAATAAGTAGCAACATCTTCAGGCTGCAGGCTGCCAATGGTGAGAGTAAAATCTGTCCCAGATCTACTGCCACTGAACCTTGAGGGAACCCCAGATTCCAAACTGGCTGCATGGTATATGAGGAGTTTAGGAGAGTTGCCTGGTTTCTGCTGATACCAGGCTAAATAATTACTAATGCTTTCACTTGCCCTGCAAGTAATGCTGACTCTGTCTCCTAGAGATGCAGACAAAGATGGAGACTGGGTCATCTGGATGTCACATATCATGCCTGTGATTGAAAACATACAAACAATATTCTTGGTTAGTTATGATAGAAATGACTTCTCTGACTTTCCAGTTCCACTGATTACAAAGGGACAAACAAATTATCATAGTTTTCATTCCTTACCTGGGATCCAGAACAGCAGCAACACCAAAAGCTGAGAGGGAGTCTTCATGTCTGTGCTATGATGTGTTATTGACTGAATCTTAGACAGGGTGTGATAAGGATATTAAGAAGGTATGAGTGAACGCATGCAAATCACCAGGGCATGGGCAGAGCTGAGCACGGATGCAGGTATGCTTTATCTTAGTAACTCAGCTGGTTGATGTGCAGGTGTTCCAAACTAGACCAGAATGTTTCATATTTTACTGAACAGTTTGTGCTAATGTTATAGTTTATTACAAAAAGTATCTTGATAATTTTTTCAGCAGGCCAAAGAATATAACTCAAGTGTAAAGTCCTTTATTTCTTTATTCATATCACTTCTATACAGAATTATTCCATTTGAAATAATATGCTTCCTCATGCTTGATGCTGCCATATTCCTGCTGTATTTGGCTTGGTGGGATTGTTATGTTAAAGGATACCACTGCATCTAATATATAGTGTGATTATTTCATGAGAAATCTCCTCTCCTCCTTGTGCAATTTACTGGCAAAACATAATGAAGATGATTGCTATAACAGCCATGATGCTTGTTTAAATATAGGTTTTGATTAAACTTTCTGAGTCATCTTAAAAGAAACAGGTTATTAGGACAGTTAGTGAAGATGGTTAAGGAAAAGTTTTAGGTTTCTCTGCCAATTTCTCCATTAAGAGAACTGACACTGCCAGGTCCTTCAGGAATATACCCAGGAATCTAACCACTCAATGATTTCAATAGTTCATTTTTTCTCATTTTTAAAAGGTTTTTCTATTCTGGAAGTTCAGGTGAACATTCTAGTTAAAGGAAGGAGGTGTGGTAGGGAGCAGAGCTGTCTCCCTAGATCTTTTACTGACAAGTCCCTAGAAGAGTTTCTAATAAGATTTTCTGACTACTTAATTTACATTTGTTCATTAGCGTGTCTGTGTCAGCTCAGTCCAGGGCAACTGCATCCAGGACCATCTTCATGACTATATAACACTAGGATGATGTGCATGGTACAAAGAGTAAAAGCAAAATTACATTCCAGAGGGCAGAAGTCTAAAGCAGACCCATAGAATTGAGGTGAGATGTCAGGGAATAACTTGAGAAAGCATGTTAGTTTTGCAGAAGAATTGCCCTGAAGAAACTTGCCATCTACAGTCACATGCAGGATGAGAAGCAGTGGAAACTAAGACCCATTTCCAGGGTGGGCACAGAACAGGCTAAGACAAATCACTATCTAAAAGAGAAGAAATATCCCTGGGGTGCTCATGCTCCCATCAAGTTAGCATTTACTAGGTTATTTTGGGCATTGTAACATTAAAGAGAAACAAAAAATTACAAAAACAAAAGCCAATCCAAATCTTAAAGACCAGAATTTCCATTTCCTACCTCTATCTCTCCCTAGAGCACCAATGAACTAAAACTTAGTTAAATCACCAAAGCATATTAGCAACTCTGAAAAACGAGAGCTGCAACTGAATCATCTGACTAATTCAGTGAAGTAAAAAAGAATCTAGGCACGGTAACACAGTTGTATAGTGAGTGACTGGACAGGCCCTAGCAGAGAGAACTGATGGGGAGCCTCGGTGACAATCACAGCACACTGACATGTGGGGTATAAAACATTGTCAGGGATCCCAAATATTTGGTACTAGATTCTAGCCAATGTAACAAAAATGTTTAGTGGCAACAGAGCTGTGACCAAATCTCAGAACAGGGTGTCCATTCCAGCCAAAGAACAGCAAGGGCAGATACAGTGAAGCTAGCAAGTGATAAAGGTGGTCCTTTCTTAGAGAATGTACAATATATTTTTGATTTCTGGCTACATAATCTCTAATTGTCAAGCACTAGTCATAGGGGAGCTATAAAACCAACGTTTTCAACAGAAACACAGTTTATTCACCTCTGCCCAATACCCTGTACCACTTGATCACATGGTCCCCTGTTTCTTCAATTCTAATTTGCAATTCTTCAGCAGCTAAAGTAGATGTAAGTGGGTAAAAGCTACCAGAGTGAGGAACTGCTGTTTATGTAAAGACTTTAGCCACAAGGTAGTGCCATTATCAGTAGCCAAGTTCAGCAAGAGCATGGTCCTGGCCTCTGCTAATCTCAGTAGCCTTTTCCTCTACAATGACATGACGCCTAGGTTCAGACTCAAATCATCAGGCTTGAACAGCAGAAATATTTACCTGCTGAGAATTTACACATGTTTCAGATATCATTTTCTGTGGAAAATCACTGGGAATTACTCTAAATGATCTTTTATTTTTTTATCTTGCTGTACATAGTCTGTTTTTTTTTAAATAATTTATCTCTATGGTATATAAAAAAAAAAGCAAAAAGTAACTGGATTTCCCAAAGTGCAAAGACAGGATTTTGGATAGAGATCAGGCACCCCAGGAACCTAGATATAGATGCTATTGACTCCTTGAAGGGCTAATTCTGTCTGAATAAATGAATATTCTTTTCCCAAGTGGTACCAAATGAGATTTTCAAATTCATTACAACTAAAACAGGAAGATCAATGTTGCTGTCCTTTTCGTAAGTATTATAGGAATGGCAAATTGCCTGAGCAAATATTTTAATTAAATATTTAGGTGGTAAAATACATACATGAAATCATACAAAAATTTTAATAAACATGGCATCACTAGTAAATGTAAGTTCATGGAGGCTCAGGAATATTCACAGTCTGCCAATTAGTGCTTTCTAAATTTCTTATTGACTTCCCATCTCAGTTCTGAAAAAGAAACACCACATCCTTAGGATTTTCCTAGAAGAAAAGTGTTTTTTTTTTCATCTTGATCTTACCAGTGTTTCTTTCATTTTGTAATATCACCAAACAGTTGGAGAAGCCCATGACCACCTGTTCTGACAAGATGTAGATAAGTACCCACCACTTTGGTGTTCTGGAAGACTTGGGCTTATGATCCCCATACCTAGTTCATGAATGATTGGTGACAGCTACCCACTAAGTGTGCATGTCTTTTAATACACAAAAGGCATTTTTGTCTAAGAATGAAGATGCTAAACATGACATTAATAACCAGATTTCATTTCTTTCCATTAAATTTGCATTATTTTAGTTTGTAGGTTCATATTATGTGCAGATCATAGCATGTGTTATGGGTTACCCTAAAGGTGAAGAATGTATATTTGTGTGGTTTCTGGTCATCAAACTTATTATCTAACTTGAATAGCAGTCAGAATTCACATATGCTTCAGATATGATGTGATGTTGAAAAGAAAGTTATTTGGATTTACTCCGAATTTTCCTTTACCTATTATATACAATATGCATTTATATGCTTTTGTTTTCCTATACAAACTTTCAAGAATGCATTTCTGCATGGCATTTGGAAGTTGAATGTTGAGACTAAAGACAGCCAGAGTACAGGTTTCATCATGAGATTCCTTCTAATCAATTGTGTTAGTAAACAAGAGCTGTAGTAATAATTTTTTAAAAAATATGATTTAAAACAATATCAGCAGGTAGGATCTCTCATTGGATGATAGAATGCTACTATCACATTCCTGGAACTTACCTCTAACAAAAGTTTTTAGGAATGTCTCTTCCCTTTGCCATTTTCTGGTTATAGAGGTTGTAGCTTCTGAGATTGAAGGGAAGGAAAGAGAGAATAGAGATCAATCTACCTGACTGTTTTCTACCATAACCTTCCTTTGATATTCTGAATCCAGTTCACCTGTAATGACTGTCATCAGAATCACTCACCAATAGCAACAGAAGGCTCAACTCACCACAAATTTTGGATTTCATCAGACTTACATACATTATGACTTTTTACTGTGGGAGCGGTAATCACACAATTCATAATAGAAAGATAAAACATCTGTGGACTGCATGATACCAATAGTGCAAGTGAAATTTGGGCCAGAACAACTTGCACTGAGCCTCAAGGAGGCCTCACTTTACAGACTGGGTGCTTTTATATTAGGGGCATGGATATTCAGGATTGAGATTTCATCTTGATAAATTGTTTCTGTTATGCGTATAGTGTCCTTCTCAATCTCTTCTGATTGATTTTAGTTTGAAATCAATTTTGGCAGATATTAGGGTAGCCACGCCCGCTTGTTTCTTAGGTCCCTTTACTTGGAAAACGTTTTCCCAACCCTTAACTCTGAAGTCTTGTCTGTCTTTGAGGTTCTGGTGTGTTTTCTGTAAACAGCAGAATGCTGAATCCTATTTTCCTTGGGAGCATGGGGGTGGGGTGGGGTGGCAGAAAGGGGAGAGCAGGAAAGAGAAAAGAGAAAGGAAGTTTTGGGGAGAACTTTGGGGAGTGGAATGGTTGAGATGGAGGAAGGATAGATATGGGAGCAGGGAAAAAGGTATCTTAATTAAGGGAGCCATTCTGGGGTTGGCAAGAGGCTTGGCTCTAGAGGGCTTCCCAGGTGTTCATGGGGATGTCCCCAGCTAGGACCTTGGGCAGTGGAGGAGAGGGTGCCTGAATTGGCCTTGTCCCATACTCAGACAGATGACTATCTTGAATATCACTATAGAACCTTCGTCCGGCGACATATGGAAATAGAGACAGAGACCCACATCGGAGCACTGAACTGAGCTCCCAAGGTTCAGTTGAAGAGCAGAAAGAGGGAGAAGAAGAGCAAGGAAGTCAGGACCACGAGGGGTTTTTCCACCCACTGAGATGGTGTGACTGATCTAATGGGAGCTCACCAATGCCAGCTGGACTGGGACTGAATGAGCATGTGATCAAACCAGACTCTCTGATTGTGACAATGGGGGCTGACTGAGAAGCCAATGATAATGGCACTGGAATTTGTCTCTACTGCATGTACTGGCTTTTTGGGATCCTATTCTATTTGGATGCATACCTGCCTAGGACTGGATGGAGGGGAGAATGCCTTGGACTTCCCACAGGGCAGGGTACCCTGCCCTCTCTTAGGACTGGAGGGGGAGAGGGGAGGGTGAGTGGAGTAGTGGGAGGGAAATGGGAGGAGGGGAGGAAGTGGAAATTTTGAATGGTATTATTTATAAAGTAATAAAAAATAATCTGCTGGAAAAAAATAAACTAATATAACCAAAAAGAATATTAATTCCATGATTGATCTGGCAAATGAATCTGATTGTTCTCACAAAGGTATTTACAAAAGGATGGGAAAACTGAATGCCATATCTCACACCTCAGATTGGGAGCATACAAGAAATATACATTGTGTAATGTTTTTTCAAAATGGCTTCTCTGAAAATCCATTCATCTTTGATCAGGATGGGCTAGACCAATGGAGTGCCATCATCTTTTGTGAAAACCAAAGTGACAGGAACCACAGAGTATAAGGAGGGGTTCTGATCTCCATGCTGCATCTTGTTTTTTGTTCAGTCTGTGAAGAAGGCTTTGGGTCAATAAGCTGTGCTCTGACAATATACAAATTATCAAGGGGGTTGTATACACTTTGACATGACTCTAGAATTGTCTTAGCTTTGACTTTGTGGTTCAGTGCAGGCTCACATGTTTCCAAGATAGACAAGTACAGCACAATTTTACTTTTTTGATCTGGTATCTGGGCAACAATGAATTCACTTCTGCCTGTGTATAGAGAACAAACACTCCATATAATGACTGACCATTTGAATCTTCTATGTCTCTATAAAGTATCAGAGAATGTCGAAGTCAGTATGTCTTTGTTGTGTGTAATAGGGAGAGTTAATTTAAAGTGGAGATATTATAAATAAAATTGTATGGGTGGAAATAAACCACCAAGAATTAAAATATATAGGGGTTGGATTTTAGGTGGCTCACCAGTTCATACCATTTCTTTTAGAGCATGTAGGTTCAATAACAGCTTCCACACAGTGTCTGGAAATCATATCAGTTCCAGGGATCAAACTGTCAAACTCATCTGTGGGTTCAAACACACATGTGTTGCACATGTAGTCATACCAGTCACATACAATAAAAATAAAACCTTAAAAACTTAATTATAATTTTCAACAATATAAATGATATGAACCAAATGAAAAATATTTGGATATGAAGTATATTTGATATTGTTATCAAGTATGAAATAAATTAACATTTTTATAAACTCTTTATGCTTGTGAACATGACTTTGTTCACTAATAAAAGCATACATATATGGTGTCAGTACATAAAATACTTCAGTATTAATGTACTTAGGCATGGTATATACATTTTATATTATTTGTTGTATCTTCGATGAATGCCTCAAAGAAAACTGTATTATATATAATTCAAGGTCACACTAGCCATTGAATTTCACATTAATAAATTTCTAAATATGTCCACCCTCCTGTTTTTTCTAACAACTCTCCTGTGTCCATCATATTATGAGGCACTAGTGGATGGCATTCTCTTCTTCCCTGATCTCTGTATCATCCAGGATGGTGTCTGCACGCACAAAACCTCACCATTTAATTCCCTCATGGAAACTCGCTCTAATGCCATCATATAATTACTTCCAATGAGTTTATATCCTCTGAATTCCATTACGGTTCTAAATCCCCAAGTGTGTCTTCTAACTTCACTCTTTTACATGCTTCTCTCACCACACAGATTAAATATTTCTGCCCTAAAAGTAAACTAAGGTATGCCATTTCAGTATCTGGGAGATACAGAGATCAAAGTATTTTTAACTTTAGGAAGCATGCACATTCAATGGGTGATCATCTCTGAGAGAAAACTCACATTTCTTTATGACAATAACTTGTGTTAAGAGGGGATTGAATTCACGTACAATAAGAAAAGTTAAGATATGTTAGTTACATGAGATCATTTCCTTCCTTATAAATTGTCTTCCAGTAGAATTCTATTGCTCTTTTGGTAATCATTGTGGGGGAGAGACTGCATGATGAGTTGTGTCTGTCAGGCCCAATGGATATACATCTACACAACACTCCAACACCCAAGATTCATGGAACATTGGGAAAAAAAGTTAAAAATATTGTAAGAGCCATAGGAAATGGGGTGTTGCTGTGAGATTTTTTTTGTTTCCTAGTAATATCAGCAGATACAAATATAAAGTATCACTAGTATTATTAGCCAAATGTAAACTGAACAGGGAGGACACCAAAGAACACTTCAAACTGGATGGGAGAAAGCACATGAGACTTCAACTCTCTGCAAAAAATTATAGAAAACCAAGTCACTGTGTGAGCAGGAGAGTTACTCCTCCACAAGGAAGAGTACATCAATTGATTACACATGGCCAAAGGATTATCCCAGAAATCATACATACATGTAACATTATATGAAATTCACACTTTGTTTTTAGGGTTATTTATGTTTACTCAAACACATATATGCATGAAATGATAAAGTAATAAAAATAGACCATAGATTTGAAGGACAGTGTAATGTAGTATATGGGAATATTTGAAGTGCAAAAGGAAGAAAGAAATGCCTTAATTAAAATAGAATCTTGCAAATAAATAGAAAAAAAGAAGTAACTGCCTGGCCACAATGACATCTACAGCTACTTATAAAAGGACCCTGTAAAGATTTATATAATTTCTAGAACTGTACCATATCTGACAGTTCCTGTAAATGAGGAAAACTTAAAAAGGAAGTTCTACATTACACATAACAGGAATCAAAGGAAAGTGCAGTTCATAGATTAGTGCTATTCCTTATTGTAAAAAACAGAGCACATTCCTTACAAATAAACATAGGCTGCGTCTCTGACCTGAGACATAAGAGGACCACAGGCCTATAATTAATCACTTGATCAATCCTGTGACTGTATCGAGCCATTGCTGATTTGCATGTGCCCAGAGAACAGCCCACTGTCCTGAGGACTTCTTCATAGACATGTCAAAGGCTGTGTTGGAGTCAGCCTCACACAGGTCACAGCAGAGACATGAGGTCAATTACACATCTCCTGGGGTTGCTGCTGCTCTGGCTTACAGGTAAGGAAGACATCATTGGAAATGTATACAGTTTAGTATGGTTGGTCATGCCTGGTCTCAACTAAAGTTTTTTTTAATGTAATTAATTGTATGAAAATTTGTTTTCAATTTTCCATCCTCAGGTGCCAGAAGTGAAATCCAGATGACCCAGTCTCCAGCCTCCCTGTCTGCATCTCTGGGAGGCAGTGTCACCATCACATGCCAGGCAAGTCAGAACATATACAATGCTTTAGCATGGTATCAGCAGAAACCATGGAAAGCTCCCAAGTTCCTGATCTATGCTGCAAACAGGTTGGCAGATGAGGTCCCATCAAGGTTCACTGGCAGTGGATTTGGTACACAGTATTCTCTCAAGATTGGTGTCCTGCAGCCAGAAGATATTGCAACTTATTACTGCCTGCAATTTAGGTATGTGTCTCCCACAGTGATACAAGCCATGACATAAATTACCTAGGGAAGCAGAAGTAAGAGTCCAAGGCTGCTCAAGTTGCTACTTCTTTGATCTTCTAGGTCTCTTTTTTTTTTGCTGAGATATAAAAGTCAATGTAATGTTTTTGAACAGAGATCAGAGAAAATTTTATGCTGTAAATCTATTTTCTTTTCAAACACAAGCATTAAAAACACAGGCATTCGGCAATATCAGTGGGACTCTGAAACATAGCTTGCTCCAATACTGAAGGGACCTAGAGGTGAGTGAAGAGCCACATGGAGGGTTGCCCTACCCTCTAAGACTGCCCCAGCAGGACAAAACCTGGATCCTCTTCCCACCCTCCTTGGATTTTCTAGCCAGCCAGCAGGGAATTTCCTGCTGCTAGCCTCTCCCCCAACCCATCCAGACACCATTCAACTACTAACTAGACCCTGCACACAAACCCGCCTACTCTCTTGCTATCTCTGGGGAACTCTGAAACACAGCTTGCTCCAATACGGAGGGGACTTAAGAGGTGAGTGTAAAAGCCACAGGGCTGGGTGCCCCACTCTCTAGGAGCCCTTCCCCAACTCCCAAGGCTTTTCTAGCCAGCAAGCAGGGAATTACCTGCAGCTAGGCTCCCCCAAAATCCTAACCCATCCACTGGATCCCACAGCTTCTAACCACACCCCAACTAAGAACTGAGAGCTGGCTGAATTCTGAGGTGGCCAAGAGCTTGCTACAACACTGAGTGGGTTAAGATAGAGCACCTAGTGAGCAAAGCAGAAGAGAAGACCAAAAGAACAGGTATATAGAGACCTCAAAGGCTTTCTGAGACAGATATTGACAGTATAGAGCAGACCAAGAAAAACTCCCAAATACCCAGACAGCCACTGCAAGGATTGGATTAAAATGCAAAGACACTTTTGGTCTCATTTGAAGGAAGAGATGGGTAGGCACCAATACAAGAATTCCTCCAACAACCTAAAAAGCAATGTAGTAACACCAGAACACAGTGGTCACACATCAGGAAGACTTGATCATCCTAAACATGAAGAAATAGAATAAAACAAATTTAAATGTAACTTTATGAAAATGATGGAGACCTTTAAAGAGGAAGTGAAAAGCTCCCTTAAAGAAATGGAAGAGAAGACAAACAAAAAATTGGAAGAAATTAATAAATCCCTCAAAGAAACCCAAGAAAAAGCAATCAAACAGGTGAAAGAAACAGTTCAAGACTTGAAGACTGAAATACAGGTAATAAAGAAAACATAACTGAGAGAATTCTGGATATGGAAAATCTGGGTAAACAAACAGAAACTACAGAGACAAATATAACCAACAGGATGCAAGAGATAGAAGAAAGAATCTCTGAAGATACTATGAAGGAAATAGACTCATTGGCCCAAGAGAACATTAAATAGAAAAAATTCTTAATACAAAACATTCAGGAAATATAGGACACCATAAAAAGACCTAATCTAAGAATAATAGGGGTAGAAGAAGGAGAACTCCAGCTCAAAGGCACAGAAAATATATTCAACAAAATTATAGAAGAAAACTTTCCCAACCTAAAGAAGGATATCCCTATAAAGCTACAAGAAGCTTACAGAACACCAAATAGACAGGATCAAAAAAAAATCCCCTTACCATATAATAATCAAAACACAAAACATACAGAAGAAAGAAAAAATATTAAGAGTTGCTGATACAGAGATTAATAATTTGCTTTGATATAGATCTTTGTTTATTGATACAAATTTAAGGTAAATTTTGTTATACTGTATATGCATATTTCTGTCCTTGATTAAATTATTGTATTTGTGTAGTTTATTTAAAAATGTAGTATATAATTAAGAAATATAGGTTAATAATCATCTATAATAGTAACGTCTATAGTCATTTTAATTAGATTTTCTAGACATATAGAGATATATTTCAGTTTGATAGGTATTCTTCACATATTTCAGAGACCTTCAGAATATGGAATTTAAACATTTTAATGACTTAGGACTTGCCTTTAATCCCAGTACTCAGGAGGTAGAGGCAGGCAGATCTCTGTGAGTTCGAGACCAGCCTGGTCTACAAGAGCTATTTCCAGGACAGGCACTAAAGCAACAGAGAAACCTTATCTCAAAAATTAAAAAAAAAACCAAATAAACAACAACAACAAAAAAAAAATAAATTCAGGCTTTCAAGACACAAGACACATCTGCACCTGGCAGCACCAATCTACTTCAAGAGAAAAATGGGCATTGAAGATGCTCTTTAGAGAGTTTGTTAGATGAACTGGACATGTAGGATCCACAGAGAAATGACTGTTGAAATTTCCTAAAGGTGAGATGATCCTTCGGGGTTCCTGCTTCATGAAAGAGTCTGTGAGAGTTTTTGCAAGATACAGAAGAAAGTGAATGGCAAACTGTCAATATAGGCAGACCTGTATTTGAAATTTCCTGCTTCATGGAAAAGTCTGCTGAATACAATGGGCCTGTAGGCTGAAGTTGGATGTTCGAATGGTACAGAAAAACTTGGGTGACTGACCAGGCAGTGAGATGTTTCTGTCAATTCTAGAGTTTTGGAAGTTGCTTACAATGTACTTCCTGTTTACTTAGGGAATATTATATCCTTCTGGAGTCTTTGATGAAGTTGAAGAATTTATGTTTATACTTATAGTTTTCCTTAGTCATGATAAAAGATAAAGTAGATATAAATATTGTAAATATAGTTCTTATTTGGAACCTGTTTTGTTATATGTAATTTTACTATGTTTAAATTAAAACTTTCCTTTTTGTATAAACAGAAAAGGGGAAATGGTGTAAGAAGTCCTTCTGTCTATATGTTGCTTTCATTGATTAATAAAGGAACTGCTTTGGTCTATAGCAGAGCTATAGTGGAACAGAGCTAGGTGGGGAAAACTAAATGGAATGCTAGAAAGAAGAAGGGCAGAGTCAGGGAGAGAGATGTCATGGAAAGCCAGAGTCAGACATGCTGAATCGTGGCTGATTCAGATAAGTAGAAATAATATACAGATTAAGAGAAACATACACATTAAAAAAGAATATTAAGAGCTACTAAGGAAAAAGGTCAAGTAACATATAAAGGTAAACCTATAAGAATTACACCCAAATTCTTTGTGGAAACATGGGAAACCAGAAGGTCCTGGATAGATGTTGTTCAGACACTAAGAGACCATGTAGGCAAGCCCAGACCACTATACCATTCAAATCTTTCATTCACCATTGATAGAGAAAACAAGATAGTCCATGACAAAAACAGATTTATACAATACGTATCCACAAACCTAGCCTTACAGAAAGTACTAGAAGGAAAAGCCAAAACAAGGAAGCTAACTACACCCACAAAAACATAGACTTCTGATAACCCCCAACCAGCAAATCCCAAAGAATGGAAATGCATAAACACTACTACCAAAAAATAATCAGAGTTAACCACTGGTCATTAATATCGCTTAATAATAATGGAATCAATTCACCTATAAAAAAGACACAGGTTAAGAGAATGGATAAGAAAACAGGATCCAGCCTTCTGCTGTATACATAAAAACGCACCTCCCCCTAGTGACAGACGCTACCTCAGAGTAAAGAGATGGGATAAGGTTTTCCAATCAAATGGACCTAAGACACAAGCTGGCGTAACTATCCTATTATCTAACAAAATTGATTTCAAAATAAAATCCATCAGAAGAGATGAAGAAGGATATTTTATACTCATAAAAGGAACAATTCATCAAGACGAAGTCTCAATCTTGAACATCTATGCCCCAAATACAAAAGCACCCACATATGTAAAAGAAACATTATTAATACTTAAATCGCACATCAAACCCCACACACTTCACTCAGCAGTGGACAGGTCAACCAGACAGAAACTTAACAGACAAATAAGAGAAGTATCAGATGTAATGAATCAAAAAGACTTAACAGACGTCTATAGAACATTCCACCCAAACAAAAAAGAATATACCTTATCTTCAGTACTTCATGGACCCTTCTCTAAAATTGATCACATACTCAGTAACAAAGCAAACCTCCACAGATATAAAAAAAAACTGGAGTAACCCCCTGTGTCTTATCAAATCATCAGGGATTAAAGTTAGAATTTAACAATACTACTCTCAGAAAGCCTACAAAATTATGGAAGTTGAGCAGTGATCTACTGAACCACCCCTGGGTCAAGGAAAAAATAAAGTAGAAATTAAAGTCTTCCTTGAATTCATTGAAAATGAAGGTACAAATTATCCAAACCTATGGGACACTATAAAAACAGTGCTTAGAGGAAAGTTCATAGCACTAAGTGCCCACGTAAAGAAAATGGAGAAAGCTCACATTAGTGACTTAACAGCACACCTAAAAGCTCTAGAACAAAAAAGCAGCAGACACACCCAAGAGGAGTAGAAGACAGGAAATAATCAAACTGAGGGCTGAAATCAACAAAATAGAAAAAAAGAAAGAAAATAATACAAAGAATCAATGAAACAGAGAGCTGGTTTTTGAGAAAAGCAACAAGATTTACAAACCCTTATCCAAACTAATCAAAAGGTAGAGAGAGAACATCCAAAATAAAATCAGAAATGAAAAGGGGAGATAACAACAGGCACCGAGGAAATTCAGAGAAACATTGAGTCTTAATACAAAAACCTATACTCCAAAAAATTGGAAAATGTAAAAGAAATGGACAATTTTTTGGAGGGATACCATGTAGCAAAATTGATCAAGACCAGGTGAGCAATTTAAATAGACCTATAACCTGTGAGGAAATAGAAGTTGTCATCAAAAACCTCCCAACCAAAAAAGCAAAGGGCAGAATGGTTTTAGTGCAGAAGTCTACCAGAACTTCCAAGAGATATAATACCTATACTCCTCAAAGTGTTCCACATAATTGAAACAGAAGGGACATTGCTAAACTCTTTTTATGAGGCTAGAATTACTCTGATACTGAAACCGCACAAAGACTCAACCAAGAAAGAGAATTACAGACCAATCGCACTCATGAACATGGATACAAAAATTCTCAATAAAATACTGGCAAACCGAATCCAAGAACATATCAAAAAAAAATCATTCATCATGATCAAGTAGGCTCTATCCCAGAGATGCATGGCTGGTTCAAAATACAAAATCTATCAATGTAATCCATCCTATAAATAAACTGAAAAAAAAATATGATCATTTCATTAGATGCTGAAAAAGCATTTAGCAAAATGCAACAGCCCTTTATGATAATGGCCTTGTAGAGATCAGAGATATATCAAAATATAATAAGTATATTTAGATCATATCTAAATACAATAAAAGCATTATACAGCAAGCTGACAGCTAACATCAAATTAAATGGAGAGAAACTCAAAGCGATTCCACTAAAATCAGGAACAAGACAAGGTCGTCTACTCTATCCACATCTATTCAACATAGTTCTTGAAGTTTTAGCAATAGCAATAAGACAATAAAAGGAGATAGAGGGGATTCAAATTGGAAAGGAATAAGTCAAACTTTCATTATTTGCAGATGATATGATACTATACATAAATAACCCCAAAATTTCTACCAGAGAACTCCTACATAAGATAAATACCTTCAGTGATGTGGCAGAATACAAGATCAACTCAAAAAAATCAGTAGCCCTCCTATACACAAATGATAAAGAAACTAAGAGGGAAATCAGAGAAACATCACCTTTCACAAAAGCCTATAACTACATAAAATATCTTGGGGTAACACTACCCAAGGAAGTGAAAGACCTATTTGACAAGAACTTTAAGTCTTTGAAGAAAGAAATTGAAGAAGATACCAGAAAATGGAAAGATTGCCCATGCTCTTGGATAGGAAGGAGCAACAAAGTAAAAAATGGAGAGGATGTGGAGTAAGGGGAACACTCATTCATCACTGGTGGGAATGCAAACTTGTGCAACCACTATGGAAATCAGTGGGGCAGTTTCTCAGAAAAATAGGAATCAACCTACCTCAGTATCCAGCAATAGCAATGTTGGGAATATACCCAAAAGTTGCTCAATCATAGTACAAAAGCATTTGTTCAGCTATTTTCACAGCATTATTATAATATTATATTACATATAACATTATATATAATATATATAAATATAATATTATTTGTAATAGTGAGAACCTGACAACAACCTAGATGCCCCTCAACTGAAGAATGGATAAAGTAAGTATGGCACATTTACACATTAGAGTACTACTCAGTGGAAAAAATGACATCTTGAATTTTGCATGCAAATGGATGGAATTAGAAAACCCTATCTTGTGTGAGGTATCCCAGACCCAAAAAAATGAATATGAGATGTACTCACTCATAAGTGGATACTAGCTACAAACAAAGGACATTGAGTCTTTAGTTCATGATCCTAGAGAAGCTAAGTAATAAGGTGAAACCAAAGAAAAACATATATGGTCCCACCTGGGGTTAGAGAAAGACAGGGTTGCCTAACAGGAGTGGGAGCATGTTAGCGTGGGGGTAAAGGAAGGGGGAGAGGTGTAGAAAAGGAGAGAAGGGGAAGGTTGAAAAGAACTTGAGGGAATGGGACGGTCGAGGTGGATGGGGGACAGATATGAGAGCAAGAGAGAGATATTTTAATTGGGGGAGCAATTATGGGCTTGGCAAGAAGCGTGACTCTATTGAAATTTCCAGGAATCTACAAGGATGGCACCACCTAAGACCCTAGGCAATTGTGGAGAGGGTGCCAAAACTGGCCTTGCCCTGTATTGAGATTGATGCTAATCTTAAATATCACCATAGAACCTTTGTTCAGCAACAGAGGGAAACAGAGACAGAGACCCACATAGGCGCACTGGACTGAGCTCCCAAGGTCCAGGTGAAGAGTGGAAGGAATGAGAATATGAGTAAAGAGGTCAAAAAGATGAGGGGTTCATGCACTGAATCAGTTTTCCTGAGCTAATGGGAGCTCACCAACTCCAGACGGACTGGGAAAGATCAAACACAGGACCAAACTAGTCCATCTGAATGTGGCTGATAGTTGTCTGGCTGGGGCAGACTGAGGGGCCACTGGCAGTGGCACTGAGACTTGTCTCTGCTGCATGTACTGACTTATTGGGATCCTATTCTTTTTAGATGTATACCTTGCTCAGCCTAGATGTAGGGGGTGGGGGGAGGAGGGCCTTGGACCTTCCATAGGGCAAGGTGCCTTGCCCTCTTTTAGGATTGGAGGGAGGTGGAGTCAGAGGGTATGTGGAGGGAATGGGAGGAGGGGAAGAAGTGGGAATTTAGATTGTTATTTTTTTAAAATAAAATCTAGTAAAAACACACACAGGCTTTTTTTTATTACTTCTGTGCAAAAATTAACTTCCTGAGTTACATAGCTATGTCAACAGCTAAAATTCACACAGTATAAATATTAAAACACACACACAAAACAAACATCAAAATACCTAAATATGCATACATTCCAAGCTTAAGTAATTTTTGGAAGGATATTATTATCTAAATATATCATTAAAATCTCCAGGAAGAAGTGCCAGAAAATGGCTTAGAGATTAAAAACACTGGGTGCAGCACAGCAGTGGTAGTGCATGGTTTTAATCTCAGAAGCCAGGAGACAAAAGCAGGCAGATGTCTGTGAGTTTGAGGATAGTCTAGTCTACAAAATGAGTTTCAGGACCACCAGGTCTATTTTTTTACAGAGAAACCCTGTCTCAAAAAATAAAACAAAACAAATAAAAAAAATTCACCAAAAAAAAAAATGGGTGCTCTTCTAGGGGATTAGAATTTGATTCCTAAATATCACATCACTACTAGTAACTGCCTGTAACTCCAGTTCCAGGTTACCTGAGCTGCTCTGGCCTTTGAGGGCATTAGAATAATTTCACACACAAACAAATAGGAAGGTAAACACTGATATACTTAAAGTAAGAATAGTAAGTCTTAAGTATCTGAAAATCCTAAGGATCTAGAATTTGGTCAAACTGATTCTGAGACAGAGTATTCTCAGAACCTAGATTATTCTTAGAATGTGCCTATATTTGCTTTGTATTTTTAACTGAAAACAAGTCTGTCTGAGCACATGATCCTCAGCTATGGTGTCAAATCTCATATCAGATGCATGGAGGGGAGGAGACTTCCTCCATTAACTGTTTTTTCTTTCTTTTCTCTCATTGGTTAGAGGGCAGATGTGCTGGTTACTCTTCTATTGCTGTGACACGACACCATGAACAAGTCTGTATATAAAAGAAATAATTTATTTTGGGGTCTTGCATTTTCAGAGTGGTAGCTCAAGACTAGCATTTTCATAAGCATAGCAGCATGCAGAAATGCATGACTCTGGAATAGTAGCTAATAGCTTCCATCTTTTTCTAGAAGAGGCAAAGCAAGGCAGAGAAATGACACGTACATGCAGATACCCACAGAGGACAAAAATCAGTGTTGAATTCCCTGGAGTTGAATTTCAGGAAATAATTAGCAGCTCTACATAGGTGCTAGTTACAAAACTCAGGTCCTGTGGAAGAACATCAAGAAATTCTAACTGCTGGTACATCACTCAATCCAAAAATAAGAGATTTTTTTTCTGTCAAAACATCATATTAAAATCATTTCACTGTGTGAGCTCAAGAGCTGTTTTGTAGTCAAGCTTTGCTTTGATCACTGGCTCCTAAATAATGACATTTTGCAATAAGTGTGAAATCTTCATCTTAGTTTAGTCTTGTTTCAAGCTAACTCATAAAACTTAAGATAACCTGTTTATATTAGTCTCCATTGTTTCCTGGTTCATTATCTTTCTCCTATATTGTACATATGAATTTCTCTGCATCTTGCTGGTAAAACCCTACCTCTCAGTTTCTTTCCCGGGTTTCTTCTTTCTATCCAGAAGTCCCCTCTATCCTCTCCTGCTTAATGTTTTTTTTTCATCTCTTTATTAAACCAATCAAAGGTGCCTTAGAGGGAAAGAAAGACAGGAACATGTCTTCACACAGGGTCATTAAACATCCTACAAGAATGTTTCAGCAAGTAAAAATGTCTGCCACCAAGCTACCAATTTGAAAATTTTCGAGACCACCAACATGGTCCCAATTTGGTCTCAGTAATTTAACGGAAGAAATTGACTACACACACTCATGCGTGCACACGTGCACACGTGCACATGCAAACACACACACACACACACAC